>JAQJVL010000696.1:432500-436463 GCA_035578905.1 Stictocephala bisonia | reverse complement strand
TTTTATTATAAATACAGCAATAATTTCAATAAAGTACCTTTAATAATTTTTTATTATAAAACAAGACCTGTTTCGGCTCTTAGGCCATCTTCAGAGTGTACAAATCAATTACTAAATCAGATTTGTACACCTGAAGATGGCATAAGAGCCGAAACCGGGCGTGTTTTATAATAAAAAAATGATTAAAGGGTATTTTATTGAAATTATTACTCTATTTATACTTTATTATTACTCTATCTATATATTTAAAATGGCTAATATCTTTTTACTATACAGTTGCACAGCCAATTTGTAAACTCTTCTTATAAAAACGTATGGGATCTCTAATGATGTTAAGATAATGTTAAAATGTAAATAATGTTTCACTCTCTTCATTCATTAGGCCTAGAGCCTCAAACCTCCATCATGTGTGTTATAGTCACTAAGCGTACAATCTTTGTTTGTACTTGAACTTAAGGATCACGGCTTTCGACTTTGAAGGTCTTCCGAAACCAATCCCAGACAACCTTACATGGATATAAACTATCGTTAGTCACGCTCAAGTAAAGATGGACATTGGATTTATCACAACGCCAATTCTACCAATATCCGTTCAATGTGACTAAAATAAACTGAACACTATCAACATTAAATATAATAACATTGATACCTGAAGAAACCTTACGCAGTAACAGAACGTAATTATGACTAATTAATTTAAAATCATCATAATTATTAGAACAATTTAATATGTTAGTATAATTTTTAAATTTTCGTTTATTGTAATGTTTTTTCAATAAAGAACACAGCGTTCAAAGGACGTCCAAACAATTTTATATCACAGTAAAAATTAAATAATGTCAAAGAAGATATCCCTAATAAATTAAAAACTTTTTAAATGGGACGTGATAAGTTTTAAGATGGAGTAATATTTTCACCTTCTTCTTTATAATACGATCATAATTTCTAATTCCTGGGTCTAATATTATTTCTAGTATGTAAAATATTTTTATAGTAGGTGTGATAGGTAATGTTAATGTCATTTGCCAGTTTTGTAAACCGATATTCATTTTAATGATTTAAGTAACAACCCTAAACAAATTATAATATACGTTTTGTTTATACTAGGCTATTAATAAATGACCATTTCAAAAGAACCAAACTGTACAGGTCGACCACACTTAACATACACTCATGTAATTTTTCATATTCCACTGAAATTCCCATAAGGCTGTGTCGCCGACTAAAATCTGAATACTGTAGTAATACAAACAAATGATAATAATAATAAATTTAAAAGTGTTAAAAAGTATATTTAGTCAGTTGCATGGGCTTAATGTTTGTATTGTTTTAAAATGGTAATATGGTATTATTTAATACTAAACATAAAGGTTGAAATCGAAGAAATTAAAAAAAGAAACAAAAACTATGTGGAGTAAAATTTGTCCATTAAACTTCAAAACTTAAAGGTATTATAACACAAATTATAAAATGAGAACATATTAAATTAAAATTCTCCGAGAATAATCAGTTAGTCGAACCCAATAGGTTTATGAAGGAAGTCGTAGTGAGTCATGATAATAGACCGAAAACTATTATTTTTTTCCTACTATAAAATAAGACCTAAACAATACAAGTAAGGTACAATAACAATACAGGTATAATATGAACTGAAATATTTAACACATTCAGAAAAATACTATTATGGAATGAAAGGTTTGTCAGAAAAGAAAATAACCGGAACAGCCTAGTTTAATAATATAAAGAGAGCTCATACCAAAAGAAACAAACAAGTTCGGGTATAAAAAGACCAACTCATCAAAACAGCGATGACTGAACTTTACATAGTCAAATTATGTAAATAATAAGTAACGTTTATGCATGAAAAATTACTCATCTTAGAAGTAAACTCGATAAATGAAACATTTATTGGTTTGATAATTTTACCGTAAAAAGATATAAACAAATTTTAAATATATAAGATAAACAATTCGACAAGTGAAAACACTTTGTCGAAAGAGAATGAGAGCTACGTGGTGTCTGAATAACTCACTCTGATAAGAACTGACAGCTTTCCTCCTATTGTCTCCTGTCATCGACTCGTTGGCTTCATCAATAGCGTCCAAGCGCATTGTTTCTTTACTTTTGGCATATTTTATCAAACCTTATTAACAATATAACTAACAATTATTTGAATACTGGATTGGGTTACTGTATGTACACTACTATAAAGCTATTGCTATCTCTCACTCTAGTTAACAATTTATATTTTGCCACAAAAAAATAAGAAATAATAAACACATTTTGATACAACTTGAATGTAGGGGAAAAAAGAATTAAATCCACCCTATTTAAACTAATAATTTTTATGAAAATGTTATAAGTTACACCTATCAAATAAGTAACTATGCTATTGTAAAATCCAAGTGGTGTCTATATGACGAGGTGTGTTGATCATAAACTTAAACGTTGACGTGCACCAGTTAAAAATAAATACTTCACCGTATCCACATAAACATTACATTGATTGATGGGGCTAGACAGTTTTACACAACTACAAATTAGTGAATACACAACTACAAAATAACTAACGAAATTGTATTTTCTTTTAAAACTAACTGATGGCCGTTTCCAATCTGCCAAGTCACCTCTGGCAAGTAGACGGAACTGTCTGTGGTTGTGTTTATGCTCCCTGTTTATAGTTATAGTGAAAATATGATTGTTAAAGAGGACGATAAGATTATGTTATGCATTTTCAAAATTTTATATTCATTATATAAGAACAGCATTTAAAGTGGCACACATTTAATTGTAAAATTTATAATAGTACTATTTTTTACAAAAATAAACTCATGGTACACTTTACAATGTTCACCTATTAGATTAAACTTAGAGTGGTGCCATACGGTCATTATTATGGACCTAATCTTTGAAATAGAAACCTATTCTTTTTAGCTTTTTTATTGAATTTTGAAGCCAAACTTTTTTTAATGTAGAAAAATATGAGCTTTTGATGTCATTAAAGGTATGTGCTAAATATAAAACAGTAAATAAACTATAAACGTCATTTTACTTTTTGTCTATTCGATGCAGCTCGGCCTAAGGGTGACTGACAAAGGGTAGTTTTGGAATGACCGTAGGTAGATGGTAGTGAGTGACCTTGGGCCAATACCCACCCACCCACCCATACATGTACAGTGGTATTGACCCACCAGCCTCCCTATACACGTACAGTGGTATTGACCCAGCCATACACATAGAGTGTTATTGAATAGGTACGTGTATGGGTGAGAAGGGTGGCTGGGTGTGGTAATGTCATGGCCAGTCATATACTTCTTACTGAAATAATATATGACGAGCCATGAGGAATGAACAGTTAGTAGAGAACGATCAATGTGAGGCAGTCTATCCATAAACTATAAAACTTTTCGAAAAATATTTTTGCTTCAGTAGATAAGCATTGGATTGTGGAGTCAAAAGTGTAATCTCCGACACCAGCGAACTCCACGGTCGGTACCGGCATTCCAGCTCAGGCACATGTCTGAGGCTTCGTGAACTAGCGATGGAGATCATAAATATTTATTAAATATTCATTTTTATGTAAAAGAAGTCATTATCAACTGAATCTATTTTGTTTCTCATGTATTTGTTGAAATATTACAACCAGAATAGTAATTCATTTCCCTTAAAAACTCTATTCATATTTACTTTCAGTATTCATTTAGGCTGTCAAAGTCTTTCTTAAAGTTACACCATAAATATTAAATTTTACATTGAAAATCATCCCAAATCTGTATAACATACATTTTGATACCATATTGTGAAGCAAGTTCATTTTTATTTTCTCTTTTGTACCAACGTGCCGTTTTGTAGAATACGTTAGATTCTATTAGTCTCGTTTGATGTTTTACCCTTTTCAGGAATCCGCCGTGTGTAAGGCTCGTTACACTCAGTGTAAAGCTACACCATTACTGTGACGGTGTT
>JAQJVL010000696.1:205000-430000 GCA_035578905.1 Stictocephala bisonia | reverse complement strand
GTACGTAACCATATTATTAATTTACTGATTACCTCTTTAATATTGAATTTCTTTTTTATTTCATTTGTGTTACTGAAATTGCTGCTTTACAAACTAAATAATTTTGAGTATTTTTTATTACGTAACAAATTTCATTGACAAAACCAATTTCTAACCAATGGTTGAACAAACGGTTCTTTCAGGCGTAAAGTGAGAGGGGTTAGCTCCTTGGGGATTACGTTTGGTCGTAAACAGCATTTTGCTTATCTCTGACCACTCTTACTGTTGTTGAAGTTACTCCTTGTTTATTATTGTTTAGCCAAGGCTTTGGTGAATCAGGAACATTGCTACTAGTCTTATTTTATATGAAATTTAACGAAGTGAGATTTATGATCAGCTAACTTTAGAACTTACCATAAAACTAACCATATAACCAATACTTTCATCAGCTTAGTTCCATATTTTTTATTAACTTTTGGATAATATGTGTTAGGAATGCATACCACATTCCGATATAAATACAATATTTTAAAAATTATAATTCATTTTATCACGAACATCAGTTAGGTGACTTTTCTAAACTTACACTGCGTATTCCTAAAATTGAAATTGAAAATTGAAAATTGTTTATTTTCCCATACAGCATACAAAATTTACATGTTTTCCTTATTTTAACTGTATAAAAAAAAAGACGCTCAAGATAAAAACTATATATATGTACCATTGCAATTTATCTTAACTAAACTAAAAACTACCAAAACTGCTGCAGGGAAATATACTGAAAGCAAGGGGATCAGAAATGTCCCCTGTCTGCATGCAGGAGCTCAGTTGGACTTAGACTGTAAAAATATGATATTATTTAAAGGAAAACAAAATTAACTTGCATGCAGTAATTGCCAGGTAAGCCTACATACACATACACGAGCGCTCGCGCACACGCACACCCACACGCACACACACGCTCGCACACACCCACACACACATCCCCCCCCCACATACAAACATTCTCACACGCGCGCACGCCCACACATACTCTCGCGCACCTACATACACTCGCACGCCTACACTCACGCGCGCTCACGTACATCCACACACATACGCACACTCACTATCTCGCGCACCTACACACACTCGCACACCTACACCCACGCACGCTCACTCTCTCACGCACCTAAACACACTCGCACACCCACATACTCACCCACTCCCGCACACACATTGAGAGTTAGAAGAACCCATTTATTTTTAAGTTTGTCACTATTCATTCAAGACTGATTAGGATAGTTAATTATAACTTAGCATAACGTTTTGGTAATCGTATGTGTGTTTGTACAACACATGGTTATAGTTGTACAAATTGTATTGAATATTAATAAATAAAGTTATTTGGACTTGAACTTGAGCACATACGCGCACACACACGCTCACTTTCTCACAGGCTCTCACGACATGCACCGATTCACACAAGACTTTGATAATAAAGAATACATTTTTTTTTTCTCTTAGCCTACTGTAGCACTAAAAATAGGTCTTCAACATATGCCTTAGACAATTTCAGCAACCACCGTTTTAAATTATTCTTAATTGATTGTAAAGTTCGAGAATCTTTTACCATACGTGGTACTTGGTTATAAAATTTTGGTCCTAAAAACAAGAAACTTTTTTGAAAAAACGCACTATTTGCTTTAGGTGGTCTAATAAAATCACTTTGCCTAGTGTTAGGTCTATTTACAGGAAGATCAATAGTTGCACCAAAATTTCCACTTACTTTAAAAAATAAAAAGAGCACTTTGAAAACAAACAAGTATCTCAGGGGTAATATACCAAGGTCAACAAATAATGGTAGAGACTCAGTTCGCATACGTTTCCTTCTAATTATTCTAATAAAACATTTTTGAATACGCAACAAAGGATTTATGTGCGTGATATAAGTGCTGCCCCAACAATAAATACCGTAATTCAACTTTGAATGAACAAAAGCATAATACACCTGACACAAAATATTATCAGGACAGAGAGGCCTAAGGAAATAAAATTTACGCAAAAACATTAAAAGATATTTTTTTACTGTGTTTATGTGATCTTTCCATACTAGTTTCTCATCAACTATAAGACCTAGATATTTTACAGTGTTGCTCTGAGAAAGAATGCTACATGAGCATAAATATTCGTTGCAGTCAACACAATGGAATTTTAAAGGTTCATCAAATGTAAAGCTTTGATACAATGAAAAATTTACAATAGTTGATTTTTCCACATTTAATGATAGTTTATTACATAAGAACCACAAGGCTAGAAGCCTGATATCATGCTGAACATCTGATCTTAGCATATTTACCGCTGATGTCCCATATGAAAGTGCTGTGTCATCGGCAAATACTGTAATTTTCCCCTTAAATGGGCCAGAATATAAATCATTAATGTATATAAGAAACAAAATAGGGCCCAGTATTGAGCCTTGAGGTACACCGCAACGAATTGTTTGGACTGAACTTCTGTTGCAGCCAAGATCAACATACTGCTGTCTGTTACGTAGATAAGATGCAAACCATCCTAGTGCAATCCCCCGTATACCCGCTAGTTCTAATTTGGACAATAGTCGATTATGATTGACCGTGTCAAAGGCTTTTTTAATATCTAGAAATAATCCAGACACTTTGTTTTTACTTTGACAATTTAAATTAGTGTGAATCTGAGCAATAAAATCCTGCAGTGCCAGCTCTGTATTTAATCCCTCCCTGAACCCAAATTGAGAAGGTGAAAAAAATTTGTTCAGAGTTAAAAAATTTACCAGTCTTAACTTTACAACCTTTTCAAGTAATTTTGAAAAAATTGACAGTAACGATATTGGTCTATAGTTCCCAATTGAATGAGCCGAACCTTTCTTAAAGATGGGCACAACTCGTGCAATTTTTAGTTCCTGAGGAAAGATCCCCTCTGCTAAACTTATATTAAAAATAAAAGCAAGAACAGGTGAGATTATTTTTGCTACCTTTCTAACAAAAGTTGCAGATATTTCATCACCCCATGGTGCCTTCCCTACGGCCAGTCCAAGAATTAACTTATTAATTTCATTTTCAGTCACTGGAGTCCAAAAAATTGAGTTTGTTACCGCCTTACATCTAAACAGGTTATTACAGGACATCTCATGCTCCGGTTGTGCCACACTAAGAGATGAAGCAAGAGAAGAAGGGACATCCACAAAAAACTTGTTAAACTCTTCTGCAACAGAATTTTGATTTGTAATAACTGCATCTCCTATGTTGATTTTTATAGGGCCTCTATCAGGTTTACCCCTACCACTTAAATTATTAATAATTTTCCACTGAGCTTTGTGATTGTTCTTAGTCCTACCAAACAAAGTGTCATAATAACAGTGCTTGGCAATCTTTATCCACTGTTCTATGTTGTGCTTAAAAACGTTGTACCTTTCTTTTATACTAGTATCATTAGGGAATCTAACCACTATTTTATATAATTTGTCTCTATTCTCAATTGCTTGACAGAGACCCTTAGTCATCCACGGCTTTAACATTTTACTTTTTCGCCCATTATTTAAATTAGTCACCCTTTTTTTCGATTGGTTAATTACATTTTTTAAAATGTTTACAAAATTCTCAAACGCTTCATCAACACTAGATGCAGTAAATACCGATTCCCATCGTTCTACAATTAGATATTGATTTACTTTGTCGTAATCAAAAATCATTTTACATTCCTCATCACTCACTGCTGACTTTAATATGGAGACACACAGACCAACACTGCGGTGGTCAGTGATACGAGAATCAATTATTATGGGATCGGTTTGCAACGGTTTGTTACCTCTAAACAATATGTGGTCAATACAAGTGGAACTATTATCAGTTACTCGTGTATTGACATCTATTAGGTTTTCAAAACCAAAACTGCTAAGTGTTTCTAGATATTTGTTTACATAATTATTTTCCAAATTTATGTCTATATTAAAATCTCCAGCACAAATTACAGTCTTACTACGTAAACTAGCCAAACATTGCTGAAAACTTACGAGAAATTCGTTTATTGGACAACTATGCCATCTGTAGATTGCTAATAGTGTAAATGAATAGTTATTCCCAATTGTTAAAAGAATCGCCATAGAATCTGCCCCATAGACGGCAGAGTCAATCAGCTGACAGGAGATATGCTTATCATTCTTATAGTAAACAATTATGCCCCCGCTCCGGATATCGCTCGCTACTGATAACATGCCATACCCGTCCATTGTGTAAAGGACTTCCTCCCTCTTACTCAACCACGCCTCGGTTAGTATTATAACATCAGGTTTAGCAACCATCGAGCTCAGCGAAACAACCAGAAGGTCAAAATTCTTACCAACACTTCTAATGTTCTGATGTAAAATAAACAATGAATCATTTTTAATTAAATAAGAATTAAAAGACTGTATACTTGTATAGAACATTGATTAGTTAGCCGTTGTTGTGTTCTTACCTACACTTACTCTACTTATTTACTGCTTTATCTTAATTTAAATATTACCCTAGCAAAAAAACTACTACACCCACTCAATAACAGCGCTCAAACACACAAACAAACCATACATCTTACTCTGGGACCCAAACTGACCTGCATACTTTCCAACGCACGCAAACGCACTGACACACACACTGTCATTTGACCTATCTGCACATCTGCTAGCAAGTTATTGGCCACAATCCACTTCCTACCAGCATACCCCCCAGCAATCTCGTTTACAATTGATAAAATAATACTGAATATAAACAAAGCGAGTCATATTATCATATAAATATTTTAAGTGGCATTTTAAAAATTCCAAAACAAGAACAATAATACAACAAGATCATGCGTTGGACAAAAATTGACAATAAATAATAATAATTTCATGCCGATTCTATTGTTTGTTATGGACATTCTCTAAAAAGACCAATACATGAACAGCGTCCTGTTAATAATAAAAAATATAATCTAAACTGAATGACATGCACTGTAAACCCCTTGAGGCTATCTAACTCCACCAATAACATATTTTCATTAAAAATAAATACATTTTACTGCACATACATACACATATCGAAAACATGAAAAATAAATAAACTAAAAAGTACTGTAGGCCTATCTTACTGAATATAGAAAAGCAAGTTTTATTGTTATCAGAATATTTTACTGCAACAGACCACGTACTATACCAAATAAACCATACTTTTTTCATTCTTTCTTCTTTATAACAAAAAATCATTGCAACCCTAATAATATAAACAACAAGTATAAGTTTAATTAAATTATCTATCAGGCTTACTTTAATATTAAATTCTAACTCTAGCATGGAGAAGCCAAACAAATAGAAATAAGAACAAAATGTATTAATTAAACAGGTGACTGATTTCATGCTAAGTACAGTAATGTTTGACTTACCCATTCCTCCACACATAAAAAAAAAAACAAACACATAAACAAAAACAAACATAACACTCGATAACCATTTGCACTTTTATAGGTCATTCACACCAGTCTCATGAGGTCATTATAGTTCGATACCGTCAGAGTCTCCCTGGATTCCTCGGATTTCTTCACTTTTATATTCCCGTTCCTCACCCAAACAAACTTGTAGTTCCTCTCCTTTGCCAGTCTCTTCGTCTCCCAGAAGAGTCCGCTGTAGTAAGGTGTCAGGTTCTCGTTGAAGTAGACCCTCGATCCGCTCGTTCCAACGATATCCCTGGAGACAAGCTGCTTCTTCCTGCCAGCTTGTAGCCACTGCTGTTTGCTTGCCTTGCTGACGAACTGTACCAGGACCATAGCTGGACGTTGCTTCCTGCAGGACGGTACTCGGTGTGCAGCTTGCACGTCCGCAGCGTTATAGGGCAGCTCCAGGGCTCTTGCTGTGTTCTCTAGGATGGTGTTGACATTCTCCGCTGGCTGCTCCTCCATCAAATCAATGGAGGTTTGATGATTTGGAGACTGAGGTGGAGACCAGAGCGGAGACCGAGGTAATACACGTACAGTGGTATTGGTAACCCACCCGTCCACCATACAAGTACAGTTGCAGTAACTCACCCGCCCACCCAAACAAGTATAGTAGTAGTAATCAAATTTACAGTCATCAAATCAATCAAAATTAAATAAATGTATACCTCGTAGTATGGAAACATATGACAAAGATATGGTAGTTATGGAACAAAATATAAAACTAAATTTACAACTAAAATTTAAAACTAAATTTTAGTAGGGTTCATGATGATAGGTGGGTCATTTTTAATAAAAGATATAATGACGTCATATAAAATTATGAATAAGAGTATCTTGGATAATCTTGAAATCAATGAATCTCATAAATTAAAAGAAAAACAAAACAGGTAAATAAAATCAAATAAAATATAAATATTTCTACATACAGTTTAGTAATTGCAGCAGATTTCTAATATTAATTAATTTTTTTAATCTGGTTACTACCTGTTTTAAAATATGCCCTCCTGGATCATATTGCATTTTTATACAATACATTTTACGTGTTTAATAATAATGTAAACCACTGAAATTAGATGTGTCAAAATCGTCACTTAGGTTTAATTGACAAATTCTGCTTAAGTCCTATTACTAATCGCTTACTAGTATTCTTAAGTAACATTTGGAAAGCAGATCCGGCAATGAGTGAGTAATAAATTAAATTAATAGTTCAAACAAATTAAAAATGTGATAGTAATAAAACCAATCTAAATAAAAACAAATTTAGTTTGTTTATTAAGAGTTGCTTCATCAAGCCTTTGAGCCTTCCACAAACTGATTATTTAATTAACGTTTCTGATAAATTTAATGTTTCAGAATAAAGATTAAGAAGTAACTTGTTTGGTAGTTTATCTTCATTTTAATACGTACCAAATTAAACATGAAATTAACGTTGCTTTTAGGAACTGAGTTCTCTTGTACGATGTTTCCATCAGACAATTTACGGCGTGTCACTGTCACCAATTCAAATTGGAAACACACAACACATAAAGTTGAGTTACGCCAACTGAAAACATGGCTTCATTCCGATGTCACATGACACGTGACTCAAATAATACACTATTCCAAAGATTAGTAGTTATGAACTGTAAAACGCGTTTTAGCATAAAATGAAAAATATTGTTTTAACAGAACAACCGAACATCAAGAGTATATAAAAGACCTTTCTGAATGCTTAGTTTAATTTCAATTCGTAGTTTTTCATATATTTTATGGTCAGAAATAAACTATAAGCATGTGTAAGTTGAATTATAAAAATCTTTAAATAACTAAATTCTCATATGAAAATAAATATTTCATCCACAACAAAATACTATAAATTTTATTGGTTTTTACATTGTATTCACTCACTTACACCACTACAACGTAAACGTTCAAATATACTGGAATATTCCCCGCCAGAAACATTCTTTTACAAATGTTCTTTGGTTTTTATTGCACATACAGTTTATAAATTAAGAAATCAAGTAACGTTGACTGTTCGGTAAAATAATTGTTAATACACTTGAATATGTATGAATTAGAACACTAAAGAAATCTGTAAGATATATATTATAGTATTAATTAATTTATAGTATTAATCTATTCTTTATAATAAGCTAGACCATTATAAATGGAGTTAATCAGTTCAAAATCCTTTTATTTGACTAATAACAAAATAAATTCAATAAAAGTGCACCTTGAGCCAATTTAAAATTTAAGTAAATTCTCCCTAATTGATTTTTTTCAGATAAAGTAGTTTTACAGTTGACATTTATCGTAAATATAAATAATAATCATGTGTTTGCAAAGAATAAGAAACACAAAGATAAACTATTAAAAATGTGATAGATAAAAATGTACGTAAAAATCAAAAACCATAGCAATAAAAATATATAAATATTTAAGGTAAAATATCCTTTTAAGAAATTGTACTTCAGGTGAAAAAAACACACTTCACCATAGTTTCAGTAAGACTATAGTAGACCATAATTTCAGTCAGATTTATAGTTTTTTTTTTTTTTTTTTTTTTTTTTTTTTAACTATATAATGTACATTACATTTTTCATTAATTCATAAGGCAATAGTTAGCTCATGAGGAACTGCCTCTACAAAGTATATTTACTAATTACTACTAAATTAGTTATTACTAAATAATTATAAATGTTATAAAATAATGCTGATTTCATTTTATTTAATTGAAGGGAAAGAATCCCCGTAATCGATTCTTACTCAATCAAAGCTAGCTTTAATTTATGGAAATATTCCAGTTTTTTATCCACTAAACCATATTCATTAATATCTTAGTAATTAACCTAACTATTAGATCAAAAGTTCATTGTGACATTAGTAATTGGTTTAACGGATGAACCTTTAGTTTAGGGGGAGGGGGTATAACACTGGAAATGGGGGGTATAACACTGGACATGAGGAGGTATAACAATGGACGTAAGGGGGTATAACACTGGACATGAGGAAGTATAACACTGGACATGAGGAAGTATAACACTGGACATGTGGGGTATACCACTGGACGTGAGGGGGTATAACACTGGACGTGAGGGGGTATAACACTGGACGTAAGGGGGTATAACACTGGACGTGAAGGGGTATAACACTGGACGTGAAGGGGTATAACACTGGACATGAGGGGTTATAGCAATGGACATGAGGGGGTATAACACTGGACATGAGGGGTATAACACTGGACGTGAGGGGGTATAACACTGGACGTAAGGGGGTATAACACTGGACGTGAGGGAGTATAACACTGGACGTAAAGGGGTATAACACTGGACATGAGGGGGTATAACCACTGTGTAATCAAAACTTTGTTAATTTTGATTACAAAATGGAAAACACTATTTTAACTGCATATTCCAAAATTTAAGATCTTGGTGTTATATTTTATGTTAAATTTTCTTTTCCTGATCATATTATTGAAATTTGTAAAGATGTCTATAAAACATTTGGTTTTTCGTCTACATCAAGTTGTATGTTTAAAAAAATTGCCACGTTAAAATTATTATATTCCACTTTGATAAGATCAAAGCTTGAGTTTGGTTTTATGGTCTGGCATCGTTATTATGCATATTTAACGGAAATGGTTGAGCAAATTAAAATTAAATTTTTACGATTTTTATATTTTAAATCATTTGGAGTTTACACTACACGTTTCTTATTTCATACTCTGAATTGTTGACCTTGTTTAAACTGGATAGTCTGCACAGGCGTTGTTGGGATGTTGGTGTTTCTTAAAAAGCTGGTGAGTGGAGTAGTTGACTGTGGTGAGCTGCTACTCGTATTAACTTTGCCGTTCTCCAACCCTCAGCTAAACAGAGGCCATTGTTTAGTCCTCACTATGCTATTTCTGCTCTACGTACTAATTCGTCCGTTAATATAATGATGAGGCTACACAATGCTCTTCCTCGACATGTGGATCTGCTGTCGTCGTCCTCAGCCTTCTTCAAACAACAGCTCAGTGAAATTATTAATCAATAAATAATATATTTATTTATTGTTATTGTTGTGTTTTCATTGTATGTTGAATAATGTTATTTTACTGTTTTGTTCTTTTAATTTATTTGTTATTGTTTCAATTTATACATGTTTATTATTATTATTCAAGCGCTTTTTGAGCTGTCACAATTGTCTTACATATTGTTTTATATGTCTGATTTTTGTTATTTAGTAAATACTCTCCAGTTTAGGATATATGCTTAGGGGGTGGGAAAATAACTTGCACTTTGGGGAATAGTAAAGTTATTTAAATATTTAATTTGTTTGTATATTGTTATTTATTTGTTATTTGCTTGTTGTCAGTTGTTAAATGTTGACTTACAATGCTTGCTTGTTATCTAGCATATTGTTAATTTAAGATTAGAGCTACAATTTAATTGATTGTTTCTATCTGTTTTGTAGCAATACAAAATGTATAAATAAATAAACACTGGAAGTGAGGGGGTATAACACTGGACGTGAGGGGGTATAACACTGGACGTGAGGGGGTATAACACTGGGCATGAGGGGGTATAACACTGGACTTGAGGGGAATAACACAGGATGTGAGTTGGGCTCAAACTAAACGCATGGTAGCTATAAGTAAATCTTCTGCTGTAGTGTGCTTTTTTCTATCGGAGAGATCATTCAACAGTTGACTTTAATCCATTTTCCGATTTTTTAATATCATTTAAAGGTTTGCATCGTATTGTGAAATGTATTTTCCATTTTCTAAGGTAAATAGTTGAAATGAAAAGAAAATCCTTCATGGTGAAGGTAAATTCATTTAAATCACACATAATATTTTATGTAAATATTTATTTGAAATAGTACACTCTTTTATTAAATACATTGAAAACTATCCAATAAGTTAAAATTAACACATAGTTATAACTATGGTAGACTATGAATCTTTGGCAACTTATTTATACTTCCATCCTGTTAACAAACTAAAACACGGTTTGATTGTTTTGCTCTCTCACAAACAACACTCATAAGGTCACTCAATATTCCCTTCCATAGCAGTCTTCATTGTTAGCATTTGCCACTGTCGTGTCTGTACTTATTTATTGTTAAAATATGTATTTAAATACGTTAACAATGTCATTAACATAGTAATAATTCACATGATAATCCTGTTCCAATTAGTATCAATAACACAGAAGTAGCAAAGAAGAAAGTTTTGTAGTATTTACAATATTTACAGTTTGAACACATTACTAATTACTCATACTTGAGCAAATGTTACCGTGTTACCGTTATTTCGTTTCTTACATAGATATATAGTTTGTTGTCTAAAAAATACCTACTCATAGTAAAAATTAATAGTTTATCCATGATTTATCGTTATTTTAAGTTTTAAGAGGTAAAACAATAATTAATTAATAACAGCTGTTAAGAAATTATGAAAATCAAACTTTGAAAATAAGGAAATCTCTTTCATTTTAGGCTGATTTATAGTATAGTTTTTTCGTTCAAAGTTTTTTTCAAATCTTATGATAAAATATTAAGTTTTGGTAAATTATTTATGTTTCTTGAAACAGAGCTACACTTAAGTTTCTCATAACACGTGGTGTTTATATTTGTAATTATGTACAAACGTAAACATTTTTTATTATTTAATTAATTTTATCAAGTATTTAGTAAAAAAGTAATAAATATTACATTTTCAGTAACTTTAACTTCAATCCTGAGTTCATACTATTATACATATTATCCTTATTATGATAGTATGTAATCAGTTTTGTATATTTACATATTATTATATACTAAAACTTATAATCTTACATTACTAAACAGAAATTTTAATTTATACAGTTGTGTTTCAATTAAAGACACATGTTTACAGAACTGAACTTCAATAATACTGTAATGGTAACGATCTCCATTCTAAAGGAACTTACATCCAAGTTCACCAAGAAATGAAGACTTCAGAGAAGAAAAGTGAAGTAAATATCTCTAGGTGGGTGACTAAACTGCTATTGAGTAGTCCGAGTTCTGTGTGTGGTTAGACGGTCTAGACCACAAGCTAGATCTGATGCCGAGCTTGAGTTTCTTTAACGTGTCGATATCACACTCGGCCTCACTGAGCTCCGAGCTCTGGCTGGCAGGGCCTCTGAAGGGGGTCTCTGCTATAGAGAGGGACGTGCGCATCACTGACTTACCTGGAGAGAGCCATCTGAAACACGTTTAGCAACAGAAGTATGCAATTGAGCTGCAGTAATTAGAGTTAAATGAGGGGGAACAGAATTAAATAACCAAAGAAAGGTTGAAAGTGTACCACAACAAGAGGCAATAGAAGTAGTGGATGGGGGTGTGAAGAAGATGGGAAATAATATATTACCTAGAATAGCCCTAAAGAAAGGGGAAGAACACCAAGAGGAGAACCAAGTATTTATTTATTTATTTATTTATTTATGACTCTTTACCTAACAGCTACAGGTAAAAACCTAATACAGCCATTTTGACAAAACTATAACTACACAACAATTATTTTCAGTACAAGAATAAGTAAACTATGCTAAAAATATATAATACAGGCTTAACAGTAATAATCAACTATGTAGCGCGAGCTAACAAATAATATTTATCCAAACATAACTTTAGAAACAAAAAGAAGTTAAATATTTCAGTGAATATCCATTTTATGAAAGTGAAGGAAATTGATTTACTTCAATTAAAAACAAACTCATTTTTGAATTAAAAACAACTATTTCTGTTTTAAACTTATTCAGTAGGCGAAGTGCTTTAAGCAAAGACAAATTATAAAACTGTACAGTAAGACTTCGAGGTATGTAAAAGACTATGGATGAACACAAATTACTTCTAGGGACATATAACTTAATTTTATCTAATAAATAAGAGCTATCAACAAAATTGTGTAATACTTTGAACACCAAAATGATAATTGATTTGGCTCTTCTACTGGCTAACGATTCAAATGAAAACAAAACTCTCAATATATCTGTTGAGAGATCTCTAGGACAAAAAATATTAAATCGTTTAAAATATAGGTATCTTAAGAATCTATTTTGAATGGCCTCTATTGATGATATGTGGTAATGTATATATGGATCCCAGATTGCGGCACAGTATTCTAGTCTGCTTCTAACAAATGAAAAATACAAACCGATTATAGTTTCTATGGAAGAAAATAACTTGGTGTTTCTGGTGATAAATCCTAGCATTTGGAGTGATTTATTAATCATTGAATTTATGTGAATGTCAAATTTGAAAAACGAATCAAAGATTACACCCAAATCCTTTATGTGTGCAACATTTTCCAATGGGATTGCATTGATGTTGTATCTTGAGGGATGTATTCCCTTTTTCCTCGAGTATGTTACAACAAAACATTTTTTTATGTTCAGGCATACTTTGTTTTCTGAACACCACAGAGCGAGTAAATCGAGAGAAGCCTGTAATAGAGTTACATCTCTATCACTATTAATCATTCTGTACAACTTTAAATCATCAGCATAAAGAAGACATTTAGCATCAGAAATTTTGCCTGGCAAGTCGTTGATAAATATTAGAAAAAGTAAGGGTCCAAGATTAGAACCTTGTGGAACCCCGGAAGTGCTGCAGTAAGGTTTAGATTTTAAATTTGAAACAACTACGAATTGAGTGCGGTTCCTAAGGTAAGATTCAAGAAAACAAACAAAATCTTTGGAAAGGTCAAAGGTTAATAACTTCTTGAGGAGTATCAAATGGTCAACTTTGTCGAACGCTTTAGAAAAATCCGTGTAGACTACGTCCACCCTTCCACCAACATCCAGTTCAGAAGAGACATCATATGAAAATTCCATCAATTATCAAGTATGGAATTATGTTGAGAGGAGATGATTGAAGGAAAGAAATTTGATGAATTTGAAACTTAGAATCAAAACCAAAAATGAAGGCGGCTGTGTTGGACGACCTGTGAAAACGAACAAATCAACGGTTTATGATGATGTTGTTTGGAACTGTGTATAGGTCGACTGAAATATACTGAATATTGTATATTAAGGGATTTTTTTTAAAAAATTCGTTAAAGTAGTGCACACATCGCACACATAATAGCATTGAACAGTTTTTAAAGCTCTATAATATAATTTGATCTATTTATAATTAAAAAATTTAACGTGAATACGTATTTAAAACAATGCCATAAATAATACACACGTGGTTCTGTATTTTTTTATAGTTTCATTTTTTTTTAATTCATACCCATTGTATGTTCTTATGGCAGTTTCTGTTTATAAAACAATTAGAAAATATTTAAATGTAGTGAAATAAAATTTATTGCAGCAATTTAAAACATTTTCAGCAACATTTTACGGCTTATTTTACCAGTATTCGAATAACCGGAATTTTATTACAATTATACTTTCTAAGTAAGATTTTTGGCATTTTTCTTTGTTTGACCCTTTAAAATGATGTGCGCATCAGCCTATGCTTACTTAAATATTTATACTGACTTCTAATGGACCGTTTCGCATCAGAGGTAGTTAGTGGATACGATCGTTAAAACAACAGGGACTCAGCTCCCAATTAAATTTAAAAACCTTAACCCTCTATCCCAACAATAACAAAAACATTAAATTATCTCCAGACTTTTCAGCACCCCCATATACATTTTAACAAGTAAAAGTACTTTTTAACTGTTATTTAATCAAGATTCGAAACTTCTTTTCAACATAAACAATTTATACATTGGGAAAAATAATGAAGTCCAATAATCATTAGTAATTAATTACGATAGTAAATAGCTTTATTCGAGTGTAACTAATTACGATAGTAAATAACTATATTCGAGTTTAACTAATTACGATAAATAATTATATTCGAGTGTAAATAATTACGATAGTAAATACATATATTCGAGTGTAACTAATTACGATAGTAAATAACTATATCGAGGTTGACTAATTACGATAGTAAATAACTATATTCGACTTTAACTAATTACGATAGTAAATAACTATATTCGGCTTTAACTAATTAAGATAGTAAATAACTATATTCGAGTTTAACTAATTACGATAGTAAATAACTATATACCAGTGTAACTAATTTACCTTGACCGCCCTCCCCTCCTGGGCAGTGACTTCTGTTCAGACATAGGTGAGATGTCGGAGGACGTACTTGATTGTGCACCATGGTATATAAAATCTGAAACATTAATACTATAATAATTTTCCATTATACATTATTACGGTAATATCTTTCATACAGTGAATATTTTCAATCTTCGAAACGATTTTCCTCTCCAGAATTTAAATATATTTATTTACATTATTGCCTGGTTTTTTGTGGTAATGGGAATGTAACATAAAGTCGAATTTGAGGTGGATTTGTTTACCTACTCGTAAAAAATATATTTCTTTCAACAATAGTTATAGTCAATATTATTTTACAGTTCTAGAGGTTACACTTAAAGTGATTTGTGCTTTCTTGTTTAGGTTATTTATTGGATAAATATTTAAACTAAATTGATTTATACATTCTTATTTTCCCCAATTAAATAGTTTATTGCTTTTATTGCCTACCTTACACCTACAAGGTACGCGTCTTCAGGTATGCCTACCTTACACCTACAAAGTAGGCGTCTTCAGGTATGCCTACCTTACACCTACAAAGTAGGCGTCATCAGGTATGCCTACCTTACACCTACAAGGTAGGCGTCTTCAGGTATGCCTACCTTACACCTACAAGGTAGGCGTCTTCAAGTATGCCTACCTTACACCTACAAAGTAGGCGTCTTCAGGTATGCCTACCTTACACCTACAAGGTAGGCGTTTTCAGGTATGCCTACCTTACACCTACAAAGTAGGCGTCTTCAGGTATGCCTACCTTACACCTACAAGGTAGGCGTCTTTAGGTATGCCTACCTTACACCTACAAGGTAGGCGTCTTCAGGTATGCCTACCTTACACCTACAAAGTAGGCGTCTTCAGGTATGCCTACCTTGCACCTACAAGGTAGGCGTCTTCAGGTATGCCTACCTTATACCTACAAGGTAGGCGTCTTCAGGTATGCCTACCTTACACCTACAAGGTAGGCGTCTTCAGGTATGCCTACCTTACACCTACAAAGTAGGCGTCTTCAGGTATGCCTACCTTACACCTACAAGGTAGGCGTCTTCAGGTATGCCTACCTTACACCTACAAGGTAGGCGTCTTCAGGTATGCCTACCTTACACCTACAAGGTAGGCGTCTTCAGGTATGCCTACCTTACACCTACAAGGTAGGCGTCTTCAGGTATGCCTACCTTACACCTACAAAGCCTACAAAGTAGGCGTCTTCAGGTATGCCTACCTTACACCTACAAGGTAGGCGTCTTCAGGTATGCCTACCTTACACCTACAAGGTAGGCGTCTTCAGGTATGCCTACCTTATACCTACAAGGTAGGCGTCTTCAGGTATGCCTACCTTATACCTACAAGGTAGGCGTCTTCAGGTATGCCTACCTTATACCTACAAGGTAGGCGTCTTCAGGTATGCCTACCTTATACCTACAAGGTAGGCGTCTTCAGGTATGCCTACCTTACACCTACAAGGTAGGCCTCTTCAGGTATGCCTACCTTACACCTACAAGGTAGGCGTCTTCAGGTATGCCTACCTTACACCTACAAGGTAGGCGTCTTCAGGTATGCCTACCTTACACCTACAAGGTAGGCGTCTTCATGTATGCCTACCTTACACCTACAAGGTAGGCGTCTTCAGGTATGCCTACCTTACACCTACAAGGTAGGCGTCTTCAGGTATGCCTACCTTACACCTACAAGGTAGGCGTCTTCAGGTATGCCTACCTTACACCTACAAGGTAGGCGTCTTCAGGTATGTTTACCTTACACCTACAAGGTAGGTGTCTTCAGGTATGCCTACCTTACTCCTACAAGGTAGGCGTCTTCAGGTATGCCTACCTTACACCTACAAGGTAGGCGTCTTCAGGTATGCCTACCTTACACCTACAAGGTAGGCGTCTTCAGGTATGTTTACCTTACACCTACAAGGTAGGTGTCTTCAGGTATGCCTACCTTATTCCTACAAGGTAGGCGTCTTCAGGTATGCCTACCTTACACCTACAAGGTAGGCGTCTTCAGGTATGCCTACCTTACTCCTACAAGGTAGGCGTCTTCAGGTATGCTTACCTTAAGTTTAATTTACATTTTGTTGATGTATTAAGATACCTATGCCTATTGTGAAATGCATTACAACAATAAACTATTTTATTGATAATGTTTTTGAATGTCTTATTTTACCAGGCGAAGTCAGGGCTAACAAATCCCTCTCTAACGTTTATCCTGGGGTCCAACGGGTTTTAAGGGTGACATCCGAACCACCACCAGTGACCGGGCAGACGGGCAGCGTGCATTGACGGGGTCTCCAAGTGGTCACCCGTCCAAGGGACAGCCACGCTCCATATTTCTTGAATCCATTATATTGGGATAAATTTGGAACCCTCCTGTTAAGGCCACTTGCAATTTTATTGGGAATATTGAGCGTTTTAACATTATTTTTATTCGTGTTGGTTTTAAAATTCTTAAGGTTACAGATGGTGCCACAAGAAGGTACCAGGCTTTTTAATGTTTTAATTTCATACCAATTTAGGGCAAAGAATAAACTTTTTTCGAATTCCATTCCATTTTGTGTCTTTTAAAAAGTTAATAAATCAAGAAAGGTTTCACCAACTAACTTGAAATTTTGCACACTACCTTATTAACAATGAAAAAAAAAACAAAAAAAAACATTAATCTATCTTCTCCCATTTTAAATAACGGTCATTTAATATTTTTATCTCCAATAATCTGGTAAACAAAAATCATTAAACATTTTTAAAAGACCACTATAGTTAAATAGTTGAAAATAAATCAATATTAATTTTAGTGATGTATATTAATCATAATACGAAGAAGTCTGAACAATTTGTAATTTATCTTAGATATCATTATTGAGTTATTATTTTTTTGTGAAACATTAAAAAAAAAAAAAAAAACATACACTAAGTAGGGCGTGTATGTTATATAAAATTATAAAAAAACATACACTAAGTATTTTAAAAAAATCACCGTTAAAAGCAAAATTTTACTATGAGACTATCGATCCAATCAAGGCTAAAGATAAAATACAACACCAGTATACTCTGTCATACATATATGCACGCAAATATATTAGTAAATAATAAATAGGCAAACAAACTTAGGAGATAAACTACAGTTCGAAATATTAAAATATTTCAAGATATTTCTGGCGTAAATATCTTCTAGACGATCCCGTCTTTGCTTATATACATACTATTACAGTGTACTTATTTAAGATATGATATTGTACTAACAAATTTATATAAATTATATTAATATTTACCTAACGAATCATACAAAATATTCCATGATCGTTTGTACGCAAGTTCAATGTTCCAAGAGTTACAAAGGATAGTTCCAAAACAAAATGTAAACAGTCAAAACAGCAATTATAAAACAGATAGTTAAGGCACTAGGCTAACCTAAACTATTGAAAAGTGAATAATGCCTGTCGTACACTGACTCTGACGCGCCTTGGCCGCGTCCAAGTGGTTTGAGGACTCCGTACGGCTGGAAGTCAGCTGATCTCCCTCACTGTCCGACTCGTCAGTCTCGGCGTCAGTCTTGCGGCTGCTGCGCCGGCGTGCCCTCCGCGCTTTTGAGCTCTGTGGGCAATTCAACAGTTTTAAACCAGTGTTTTAGTAACTTTAATCCATTTTTAGTTATAGTTATGAATATATTTTTTTAATTTACTCCTTAATAGAAAACATCTTTAATTTTAGATTATTATTTTAAAAAAATCATATATACGATAACACTTTCACAATCTAATCCCTAAATACATATTTTGTTTGAGGAATGAGGGATAATCTTGTATAATGTGATATTTAAATAAATTTGTCAGCAATATTATTACTAAAACAACAATATTGGTGAGCGTGAAACTAAGTTTTATCCTCGTATTCATAAAACCTTGTATTCATGGGCCTCTTGCTAGCTTAGCGGTTGGCATTTCTGCTTCATATTCAAATGGTCAGAGGCTATAATCCCGGGATGACAACTAAAAATGTGCTTAATGGGTTTTGACCGTTATCCCATAATGACATTTGTAGATCAAATAAAAAATTATATTGGCGTAAATTGAAAAAACAAAAAAAAAAAAACAAAAAACGGATGTTGGTATGCACAATACTTTCTCCCTTACAACTGATTTTCACTGATTCATTCTTTTATGGCCACTCGTATTATTCAGATGATCGTGGAAGAGTGCGTCGAGTCATTTATATTTAACAGCTGTGTTTGGACCATTCATATTCTGAGTCTTTATTTAGGTCTAACTATTTATTAATTAATTTTTTTTTATTTGTGTATCTATGTCATAAAGATATTATAAAATCTTCTCAAGCATAATATATTTATATGTATATATTTAATTTCGTAAGGCAAATCGGTTGCGTCAACATTCTAAGCGATACACTCCACCTACGACCCTAGGAAATGGCTCATTTTAAAGCTCTGATATTGTTGATGGCGGGAAAATAAAACATTTGAAATTCGCTTTTAGGACTCCACCCCATTGGCTTTCAAAGTTTCCATGAAGGCCAATGGGTCTTTTAAAAGACCACTATAGTTAAATAGTTAAAAATAAATCAATATTAATTTTAGTGATGTATATTGATCATAATACGAAGAAGTCTGAAAAGTTTGTAATTAATCTGTGATATCATTCTTGAGTTATTATTTTTTGTGAAACAGTCAAAAAACATACACATAGAAGGCTTTTAACTTTTTTTTTATTTATTGAGTCCAGCTGTCAATAAGACAAATTAAATATTCCAGCTGTTAATTGTTTGTACTCTAATTAACAAGGCACAAGACCAACCCTTTAAGAAGCTGGTATTTACCTGAAGAAACCAGTGTTTACACATGGGCAACTTTATGTTACATTTAGTTAGTAGCGTACAATCCTCAGACGGAATTAAATTAATTGTGGTTTTTTGAAAATACAGTCGACCAAAACACCGAAACGGACAATTCTTAAAAAAAAAAAATATATATATTTATATATATATATATATATATATATATATATATATATATATACCTTTAACACAACAAGGTATTATTGTTGTGTCAAAGAAGTTTTAACACAACAATAATACCTTATTAATCTGTATATGATGAGTTTTACAAAACTAGTATTACTTAAATATTATACAGTAAATATTTAACAGCAACATTTTAATTTTATTTATTTAGGGGCGCTTGCCCCTACAAGCCACTAGTTGCATGTTTCCGTGTACGATATTCATACATAATCTAACGAACAACATTTATTTATTCATTTATGATAATTTGGCTGTCATGTGATGTGGTTGTAATAAGGGGATATAAAGACTGTCAGCTATGCTATTAGGTGTATTTGAATGAAACTTAAGTACAAGAAATACTCCTAATTCACATTCATTTCTTGAAAATCCCCTACACTAAACAAATAATCAACTAACATTTAAATACAATTTCAACTATTTAGCTTCCAAACTGTCATACAAAACGCATTAAACAAATTAGTAAAATTTGTAAATTTACTTAATTAAAATATTCAAAGTTGAACGGATTTCAGAGCGAAGGTATCGTTAATTGTTATTGTAAATTGGTTATTGTAAACTGTTATTGTAAATTGATAACTCCTTTGTAAAAAAAGATAAAAAGTGTTGTTTATAGTAAATACGACCAACATGACTCACACGTCTTTGAGCTCAAGAGTTGAATGGAAGTGTAAACTGAACTTGATTTATTATTTATTTTTTATGAATATTCGTCAAAGTTGATCACAACTCATTCTAAAGTTAAATTTAAAGGAATTCGTATTTTACCAGCTGAAATTAGGGCTAAGAGGCCCTTTCTAACACTTAATGTGGGACCAGTGGCTTAATGGTAACCGAACGACCACCAGTGGACCATGCAGGCGGGCTGTGTGCAAGGGAGGTCCCCCGTCGGTCACCTAGCCAAGGAACAGCCACGCTCGATGTTACTTGACGGAACCCTCTAATCAAGGTCACTGGTACTCTAATAGGTTTTGTGAGTTCCTTTTTTGATGAGGGATCGATCTCCTTCTTAAACATACTTTGCTCATTCCCCATAAACTATTTATTAGTGTGGGGAATTTATTCAAACAAAATAAGGGGGAGAACCAGTACAGTAAAAGGTGGATATAACTGATAAATACATATAATCAAAGCCAGGTTCTGAACGTGCGCTTTGTGTAATTCAGCGTACACTCGACAATATAACCTCCCAATAGTTATTAAATAAGCAATATTAGCAACAAGTGATTTGTATAATACTTACCCCAGGAGGAGGGGGTGAGGCACAGCCCTCAGTCATAGCTTGTTCATGGTACATGAAGCTGTGCAGCAAGGTGTTGTTGGGATCTGCCAACTGGAAAGTGGCGTACGGTGAGATATCTTCTGATGTTTCTGCAACAAAATTTGAAGATTAGTGTTTAAAAGTGAATAGAAATTGTATGTTTATACATATAAAATAATTATATACTACAGTGTAGTTTGTAATTAATTTTCGAGCTCACTAAATAATATTCTGTAAAGAATTTAAAAAACATGTTTGACTTACTATTTTAAAGTATATTTTAAATAAGTTTCAATTATAATTTATAGGCATTTCACTGCCTTTGATTTTTTCATTGCCACGAAACCAAATCGCGTTTAATTTAATATGAACCATTAAGCAGTTCTTATCATAAACACTTTGCTCTACTTGACTACTTAGATACGTAATATTTATATTGACGACTTTGTTTGTACTTCCTCTAATTTCACCAGGTAGGTCTATATTACCTTGGAAGTCTGACAAAGTATTTATGTTAAACTTGGCTCTTATACATTTCAAACACTGTGGCTGCAGGGGTAACATTCTAAGGATGGGAAGTCCTTGGTGTTACAACAGCCATCCTTGATTTAACTATGACTGAGCTCCTTAATTCGTTTAGTACGTAGATTGTGAAGGAACTCAGAAATATCACGCAATGCTTTATAAATATTTTGTCATATACTTTCGTAATTTTTCGGGATTTTATTTTTATTTCTTCTGTCCATTTTATTCATATTTTTTTTATTTTTGTGCTTCTTTCTCTCACATTATAATTAATTTTCTGCCTTATATCTTAAGATTTTTTTCTACCAGTTACTTCTTTAGGTTCAGTTTTCACTTTTTATAACTCCAATTCAAATTGGGTAAATCGTGGCGTTATTGATTTTACTTTTCCTACGTACGTGAGAATCCTGTTAGTGAGTCGTATGGAGGAAGTCTGGTAACATGTCCATAGAATTTTAATCTCCACCTTTTTATTTCAACTACCAGTTCAATACTTTTTATGATTTTTATTGATTGTTGCCAGTGTATTTCTTCTGTTAATTTTGGACCTAACGAAACTGTTTGACCTAATAAAAGAAACTAATATACATATAAAAAAAAAAAAAACACTGTACAGGCATTAAGTGATATTTGTTTAATAATGTAATGCTAATAGCAATATAAATGGTAGCCAGTAAACATCTATTTTAATATTAATATGGATTGTTAATTAGGAAAACATTCATTTTATTTGGTCAACAAAAACCCTTATGTTGTTTTGAAATTGTTACTGCAGTATCATAATAAAGTTAAAATAATAATTTGAAACAGTACACAATGTTCACGAAGTGCTACTAAATGGATTTTCTTCATATAATCATGAATTTTGGAGTATAAAATATATTCTTCAGTCAATTTCAGAAACCAAACTACTTCATTAATTACCTGGAATCTTGTCGGAGTTAGCTGACAGCGCAACTTTGTGGATGGTTGCGTAATACCGTTCTCTCTGGGCCTCGGCGTTCTGCTGGTTGTCAAGGGCCTCCTTCACCGGTCTCTGTTCTCGTCCTAATCATAATATAATATGTAAGTGTAATTGTGTTAGTTTCACTTAATGTACAGCCTTGAAACGAACTAGTCAATGTCAACCTCACAAGCATGACTCAATAGACACTTTTTTGGCAAAACGAAAACTAAACATATTTTCACAAAAAAATCTATGTATCCTTTATACTTTGATATATACTGTATTACAATAATTGTTTGTGGTTATTTCTCCTGAACACAAAAACAATATCCATTTCTTCGTACAACAATTAAAAAGTGATGTGTTTAAAAAAAATGTTAGGTTGGGTTAAGGTTAGATTCGTGTTTGTGGGGTTAATATTTACTAGTTTATGAATATAGAGTTGGTCCCTCAAATTCCATATTTACCATAATGCCTATAAATATATTTGTTTCTGTTTGTGTATTTTAAAGAATTTTTGTTAAATTGACAACCACTTAAGTTAAAAATCTCATTCTTTGTGCAGACGTCAGTAAATAATATCAATGTTTATTGGATGATAATAATTTAACAGTGTATGTTTAAATAGGAAAATTGTTGGCCCTTGGTTATTTTATTTGAGAATTACTCATAGCCTTAAAGTATCATATGAATTATACAAATTATAAAAGAAACTAACTATTTAAATAAACATTCAAAAATACCTTGGTGTCAAAATCCAATCATAAATGACAGTGAAACACGTATTTAATAATGTATTGTAAGGTATAACGTGCTTCAGCTAAGGCGCTGTTCATCAGAGCCACTGACCCCTAACCAAACTACTACTTACTATAATTATTTGTGGTTGGTAGTTATTTTCAAATTATCATATATGAAGTTTATTTAATATTTTTAACATTATTTGCTGCTTTAATTTGCATTGACAGTTAAATTATTGATTTATATTTTACTTACATAGTAGTGATTTTTCGTTTTAAAAATGTCGTTATAGTACAAACACAAATATTTTAAATTAATGGGAATAGTTTTTAATATATGTTCTACATTAAAAACAGATATTAAATTGATATAAGGCTCATGGAAGTAGATACTCACTCGTCCTTCGGCAGAGTATGAACGCTGAGGCAGCTCCCAGTAGACATAGAGTGGCTACCAGCAGTGGTAGTAGAACTCGAAAGTCCGTGTAAAACGGTCGAGCCAGCTGCCCACGACGTATCAGCTCGGGAGGAGGCAGTTCTGAAAATAGGGAATTATTTGAAGGCGAAGTTTCTTTTCTATAAAGGAAAATGTGTTGTGGAGAGAATTATAACATAAATATTTATATCTATATCGTGGACATATATCTGAGGTATTGAGCAAATATATTTCACATTGGAAAGTTGTTTGGAGATCAACTTCAAGTGTTTAAAAGCTAACACATGTATAAGTTTCCTGTAGTCTTTAGGTGCTACTATCAATTTTACTACATATCAATAATTCTGAATAAATTTTTCTGAGAAGTAGGACCTACATCGTAATCCTAAGCATGTTTTCTAAGGGTGCTCTACATTTAAATGGGTTGGTAAAGCGGAAACATAGTTCTATATGTTGAATGAGATACACTTGATGACAACATAAGTGTTATACCTGTTTAATCAACACTTCAGCGTTGGGAAATCTTGTGAGTGCTTTCTGTCACTTCCGAGAGTTTTTTATTGTCAGTATGTGATATCAATGAAGTTGTTCCTACATATTAAAACTGTGATAAATGCTTTAAATAATCTATAAAATTAGTAATTTTTACAAACTTACACAAAGTAAATAAGGAAAACGTTACATTCTTCATAATTACATTTTACACTTTAAAATATTGTTTATTAAATGTTGTCATCAATCATTTTTATCCAATTACAGGTTCGGTAAGGAAATTTCTTTAGAAATGTAATAATATTTTATTCTTTAGTAAATTATTTAGCTTATGTCATACCATGATAAATTGTTTTCTTTTCTTCGTTTTATCTCTTTAAGATAACTCCCATCAGGTCGGTGGGAATTTGCATAGCTTATAAAATAGAATGTTCACACGGAATATTTAAAACAGTTATATATTTGGTTAAATTAGAGATTTAGCGTATAACAAAAGTCTTCATTATACTATACATGAAAATATTTAGCAGCAAGTATACTATCTATTGAAAGAAACTTGTGCTTTCGTCATATTTTCTTCAATGTTATGGCCCATTCATGAAAGTGATCCGAAACTACAGCAATATTACGAGTGTTTGGAGCTAGACGGCGTGGTAATAATAATGGAAAAACTTTCTCCTTAATTGCAGTTGCTCTTTCAAGCAGTGTTTAATTTTAATCACAACATCGTTTCAAATAATGCATAAGTAAAAGCTTGATCTATCTTCACTAATTAACAAACAATGAAAGGCTGATCATACGATACAAAAAATGAATTCTTCTGTCTTATTATATAAAGAAGTAGTTTTAAAAGTGTGTATTTCGTGATTCATATGATTTATTTTGACACATAACTTATTTAATAGCTCGTAATAAAAAAAATTACTTGTATTTCAGCTGTTTTCAGGTTTTGACTTTAATTAAACTGATATAATTATTTGAAAAATACATTTATGGTTCACATGCAAGCAATTCACGTTTAAAAGGAGATCAAAAAGCTATAGATAAATAAAGCCAAGTTGTTTTATTTTAACTTCAATTAACTAATTAATAAAAACCGTTAAAAAATCGTTGTTATATGATTGAGAACCTTTTACATTGCACTGACTTTTTGGATAAAGTTAAATAGTTACGATATCAATATAAATGGTACAAAAAACCTAATGTTTGGACATTTATTATATAAATATTGAACTAGTTTAAAAAATGAAAGACCATACAGCAGAAGCAGATATAACCAACGTTGATGCATGTAGTCTTCTAAGATTATAAAAATTTGGGAAGTACAAAGAAAAACCCAACTGAAAATAAAAACTGAAGCTCCTGCTATAGTTAGACTGTTTCTACGTACATATGACCAGTGTATTTACCAATCAGTGAGACTTAGCTGCATTTGTTTTGCTACATTTAGGTTTTAAAATCAATACATCATAATTATCATCAAACAGTTGTTTGTCAACATTTTAAATGAGTGAATGGGTGAGACAGCTATCATTTTCGTTCGTATACAGGCAAATAGGAGGGATTGAAATAACGTAGATTTACTTCTGTTGGTGGGTGGTAGGAACATCACCTTAGAACACGTACTGGTGGATAGTAGGGATATAAGTACCTATCTAAGTTTGGTAATATTATACGGTACCTATATGTAACAAAGGGTGGAAGGCTTATCACTTTGAGTGTATAGAGGTCAGTAGACGTAAACTACTTATCTGAAGTATGTGTGTTTGTTAACATTATACGTGCAACAAAGGATGGGAGCGCTACTATCTTGGAGTGTGTAAAGGTGGATAAAAGGGATTAAAACTACGTAACTGTGTTTTTTAACATTACACAGGATGTCCAGCTTCCACTGTCGGATATTTTAGAGGATTGTTTGACAAGTCAGACCAATAATGCCATATACCATGTGTCCTATCTCGATTCGTTTTCTGTCTGTATATGTTTTTCACAAACATTTGAATATCTGAAAAACTATTTAACATACAATACTCAATTTTCGTGTGAAAGTTGATCTTAAAAATACTCATTTCATATAAAAAGGCTAAATGTCTAAGATTTAAAAATGGAGGCTTTCAAACAATTTCATAGTCAAATATGAAAAAACTACAAATTTTACCCAAAAATGTTAAGACACCTTAGATCATACTAAGTTAAGTTGGACGGAAGGGATTTAGATGATGTACTGGTGTTTGTTATATAGTTATTAAATGTGGAAAGGATACACCTTAGAGGGTGTACAGTTGGATAGAAGGGATTTAGATGATGTACTGGTGTTTGTTATATAGTTATTAATGTGGAAAGGATACACCTTAGAGGGTGTACAGTTGGATAGAAGGGATTTAGATGATGTACTGGTGTTTGTTATATAGTTATTAATGTGGAAAGGATACACCTTAGAGGGTGTACAGTTGGATAGAAGGGATTTAGATGATGTACTGGTGTTTGTTATATAGTTATTAATGTGGAAAGGATACACCTTAGAGGGTGTACAGTGGATAGAAGGGATTTAGATGATGTACTGGTGTTTGTTATATAGTTATTAATGTGGAAAGGATACACCTTAGAGGGTGTACAGTTGGATAGAAGGGATTTAGATGATGTACTGGTGTTTGTTATATAGTTATTAATGTGGAAAGGATACACCTTAGAGGGTGTACAGTTGGATAGAAGGGATTTAGATGATGTACTGGTGTTTGTTATATAGTTATTAATGTGGAAAGGATACACCTTAGAGGGTGTACAGTTGGATAGAAGGGATTTAGATGATGTACTGGTGTTTGTTATATAGTTATTAATGTGGAAAGGATACACCTTAGAGGGTGTACAGTTGGATAGAAGGGATTTAGATGATGTACTGGTGTTTGTTATATAGTTATTAATGTGGAAAGGATACACCTTAGAGGGTATACAGTTGGATAGAAGGGATTTAGATGATGTACTGGTGTTTGTTATATAGTTATTAATGTGGAAAGGATACACCTTAGAGGGTGTACAGTTGGATAGAAGGGATTTAGATGATGTACTGGTGTTTGTTATATAGTTATTAATGTGGAAAGGATACACCTTAGAGGGTGTACAGTTGGATAGAAGGGATTTAGATGATGTACTGGTGTTTGTTATATAGTTATTAATGTGGAAAGGATACACCTTAGAGGGTGTACAGTTGGATAGAAGGGATTTAGATGATGTACTGGTGTTTGTTATATAGTTATTAATGTGGAAAGGATACACCTTAGAGGGTGTACAGTTGGATAGAAGGGATTTAGATGATGTACTGGTGTTTGTTATATAGTTATTAATGTGGAAAGGATACACCTTAGAGGGTGTACAGTTGGATAGAAGGGATTTAGATGATGTACTGGTGTTTGTTATATAGTTATTAATGTGGAAAGGATACACCTTAGAGGGTGTACAGTTGGATAGAAGGGATTTAGATGATGTACTGGTGTTTGTTATATAGTTATTAATGTGGAAAGGATACACCTTAGAGGGTGTACAGTTGGATAGAAGGGATTTAGATGATGTACTGGTGTTTGTTATATAGTTATTAATGAGGAAAGGATACACCTTAGAGGGTGTACAGTTGGATAGAAGGGATTTAGATGATGTACTGGTGTTTGTTATATAGTTATTAATGTGGAAAGGATACACCTTAGAGGGTGTACAGTTGGATAGAAGGAACCTTAACGATGTCCTTGTGTTGGTTATGATTATATATGCAATGATAGGGAAATGGAATACACGTTAGATAATATAAAGGTGAATAGAAGAGATTAAAACTAGCAACTTGTGTTTGTTAAAAATATGTAAAAAAAGGTTGGAGGCATACACCTTAGAGCATGTGTGATAGAAGGGATTTAGCTCACTTTCGCATGCTATTGACATTATACGAGGTGATTTTATATACGCATCTATATCGTTAGTGGTACATGTTCTTATCCTTACATTTTAAAGCTAATTATAAAATTTCAAGTGGTTCGAAAACCACCTGAAATATTTAGATTTGATAATACAATATGTTATATCTCGTAGGGTTATTTATTTATGTATTTTTATTTTCGCACCGTATAATGTGGTCGTCAGAATGTAGGTACTTCTTTATTATTTAAAATTACCTTAGGTAACTATTCCTTACCACCATCCTTGGTGAGGGTGTAGAACGTGTACTCGCCGATGGCGGATCCCGCCGTGTTGTGGGCCTCCACCTGTAAGTGGTACTCTGATGACGGAAGTAAGCCCGTAATGGTGAAACGACGCTGAGGCTTTAGGTTGTTGGATACTGAACAAAACAATAAATAAACATTAGTCTATGATATTAGTATGTAGAAGAAATGTATAAACAAGCAACAATTAAACGTATAAATTATAATACATCTAAAGTTTGTAGATTGCCGTGAGGGTAGATTGTCACAAAGGACTGAATTTGTAGGTAAAACGCTATATATACTGAGAACGTGTACAAAGGTTGGACAATAAAGGCAACAAAAAGACAACTTGGATTATCATTAAGTGTCTGACGTAGGCCCCGACTGAAATCGTCGGGTAGGATCTTGAGGAGACTGGCTAGGATGATAATTCATTTTGAAATTTTGTTAGTTGGATAGAAAACAATTAACTGTGAGGGATAGTTGGTGAACGTACGGTCTAAAATTGTTCAAAGTCCATGCACGGCTGTCGTTATTAGCAATCATAGGACTAAGAGACAAACAACTGATAGTAGTCTTAAACTACTCAACATAAAACTTATTTTACGTGTTAAGCATTTTCTACTTCTTTTCACAGGTAAATATTGAAGTATATCGTTAAACTAGATTTATGAGATGATAGAAAGAGATATTTTGTGCACCAATTATAATTTAGTCGTAATATTAATTAAATTATTAGAGAGTATAAATATATTCTATTAACTTTTACTATTAATTTCCTCGGTAATATTTCAGAATTAACTGATTAAAATTTGATTGTATATAATTTCCAAGTACTCCCCGATAATGCCATTTAAATTAAATTTGTTTACTGTTACAGAAAAAATGATGAATTCTATGATGAAGTACTATACGCTAATAACTACATAATTAGCTTACACTACCCTTGTATATCTTAACACCAGCTTATGAATAGAAATTCGGTAATTAGGTACGTAAAAAAATAATGTTATTTTCTTGAAATATTCACATGCTAAAAATGTGTACTTGCCCAATATCCACTCAGGATTGTTAATAGGTCTGTACCGGACGACAAAGTAGAGCAAAGGACATCCATTATCAGGCCAGACATGCAATCTGAGCATCACCGAGGTCGAGTTGGGTGTGAGGAAGGTTGAATGTGGAGGTACGCTGGGATACTGCCCTTGAGTCCTTACAGACAGAGTGGGGCTGGGGGGTGAACTGCCTAGACGGTTATGCGTTGACAAGTGTATGTGGTACGTGCTACCGCAAAGCAGGCCCTGTAACAATAGTATAGACGAAATTACAGCTTGTGACCCAAGGTCCTTGCAATGTAGTCTGGGTTGTTATAAGGTTCTGACTCAGCAATGCATGTCTAAGTTATTAGGTGTTGTCCAGACAATATATTCCGAAGGCCCATGCAATGTAGTCTGTGTTTTTATAAGTTTCTGACTCAGCAATGCATGTCTAAGTTATTAGGTGTTGTCCAGACAATATATTCCGAAGGCCCATGCAATGTAGTCTGTGTTGTTATAAGGTTCTGACTCAGCAATGCATGTCTAAGTTATTAGGTGTTGTCCAGACAATATATTCCGAAGGCCCATGCAATGTAGTCTGTGTTGTTATAAGTTTCTGACTCAGCAATGCATGTCTAAGTTATTAGGTGTTGTCCAGACAATATATTCCGAAGGCCCATGCAATGTAGTCTGTGTTGTTATAAGATTCTGACTCAGCAATGCATGTCTAAGATAGATGGGATTGGCCATACAATATGGGTCGACAAGTAGATGTCGTACGTGCTTCCTCAATGCAGACCCTGTAATTATAAATATATACATAGTTACAGCTTATGACTGAAGACCCTTGTAATGTAGTCTGTTTTCTATGCAGCTGATCCAGTAATGCATGTTCAAGTTGGTAGGATTTAGGTAGACGTTTGTATAGGGGTTTCATGCTTGGGTATGGGTACTAGTAATCGAACATTAGTAGCACATCATTATATACATGATTTGTAGATGGACCTAAGCACTTTGTATTGGGAACATAGGAGTTAGCTTTCCCAATACGATTCTGCTAAATCATTAGTTTTAAAATAGCATTAAAATTTAGGGAGATAAGTAGAATATGTATGCTACGTAAAAACACGTGTCTAATTGATTGCAGTTAAATCGAGCGAAAACCTTTTATGTTGAATAATAGAGTCTATATTTGTGTTGACTTATAGTATTGCTGGCGAAAGGCATTGTAAAAAAGTGTTTTTATTAGTAATTTGTGAAAATGGATGACAAAAAAGAGTACTACATGTTTATTTAAAAGCTACACAAATGAAAATAGTATGTATCGAATGTCTTCAGGATCTAAAAAATGCGCTTAAAGAAAGTTTTTTACTTATAATTTCACATACAGTGACTATGTCTACTTACGCAGGGGTTTGTATTGATTTTCTCACTTAAAGATGTAGAAAATAAACTATGCAGGGTTGGGCAAAAGTCATAATATATTTAAGAATTTAAAAACTATTAAAATAAACGTGTTGAAACTTAGTAGTTATGTACATGTCCATATACCAAACATTTAGTCATGTTTTATTCGTTTTTCGTACAGCCAAGAGAAGGCCCATTACGAAAGTTTCAGAAATGTTTAATGTAAGCCTACCTTGAGTTATACCTCATTTTAAAAGTGTTTGTTTGCACAATACAAAATACAAACCTTACTACAAAATTCTAGGGTCAAAAGGATGAAACAGTAAGAAAATACAGCCACTCAATGAGTCATCCCATGGCTTTGCGACAAATAAGTAAAATATTTCTAAGTGTTTGGTATAGGGACATGTACATAACTACAAAGTTTCATTACATATCTTTAAATATTTTAAAAATAATAAATACATTCCAAACTTTTTCCTAACCCTGAATAACTTTAGTATATATTATGACTAGTTTACTGAATTTTTGTTATTGTGTTTGAAAACAAAGAAACACGTTGTTATGTTTCTTAATATTTTTTAAAACTAAGTTCAACGTTTCGTAACGATGACGTGGTACAAATAAATCATAGCTTTCCTTCAAAAACATCATCAGCATTAAATAGTTTATAATAATTCAAATTGATAAATTCTACTTCTTATAAATTTGTTTTATTTATTTATTTATTTATTTATTCATAAGACGCCGATCGTCAAGATATGGGCGAATATGGATTTCGAATGAGTGTGATGAGTGTAGATGAGCGAATGTAGTCATTGTTACAAACTAAGGCCGACTTATTCCTTAGAAAGTGTCATTAATTAATAGCCCAATGACAAATGAACAGCCGGTGATTATCAGCTGATCCTTCTCAAAATGTATTGACTCTGATTGGGATCGAACTGACAACCTTTAGCACATAAAGCTGGAATTGAACCAACTACGCTACCGACCAATTTTGTACAATTATAATTTAGAAAAAGGTTGTTGGTAAATAATTTTAATATGCATAGTCACAAACACAAATAAGAGGAAGAACAAGAAACTAATATGTACGAATCATAGCCAATTTTTACTTATATTGTACATTGTTATAAATTTTTATTTTAATGTTTATATAATCAAAAAAATAATGACGTCCAAACCCTTATAACATTTGTCAGATACCCCAGGACATAGTTATACATAAACTACTTGTTAATTATTTTCTCTAATAACTTTTCTCTACATTATACATAACAGTAAAATTAGCACTAAGTAATAACTTGATAGTCCCTTAAAGCTAAATTTAGGATTAGAACTTTGTTTTTACGATATAAAATTGCACTATAGTTTAATCTAATATAAAAGTAGGTTTATTAAAAATGAACTATATGAAATATTTATTCAAATTCAAGGTATTTTAATTTTAAACATCAATTTAATTTAATCAGTGGCGTTCTAATTATTTAACTAATTATTGATAATTTAGATTTATAATTTTAACCTATATTGGTTGGGAATATTTGTGAATTACTCTGTAAACTTTGGACTTTTTTATATTGATTTTAATATTTAACACTTAATACAAAAACCCAACAAAAACAAAAAGTACTTAATTTTCTCTTAAACGAGTTATTTCTTCTTTTAAGAAGACTTATAGACCTCACAATTAACTGATAATAATTAGCAATATTACTAAGCTTAAGACGAAGGTAAGATCCTGAACAATAATAAATCGTCTACTTTCATAGGACCACCTAAGTGTGTGTTTGGACAAGGCTATACTTACGATGTATATTGTAATATGTTTTTATAAATACAAATTATTACATTAAAACATTATTAGAAAAAAAAAATTAAAAAAACACTTTCGTCTATTAGTAGGCCTATATTTATTGTTTTTTTTTCTGTAACCCAGCTTCTTTGGGACAAGGTGTTGTAGTGATTGTAGGAGATAGGTTCTATGCTCAGTTCTCTTAATACTGTCATCTCGTCCGCTAAATGATTCCCATCGACGTGGACACTAGTAGAGAAGTCTGGGGTATCCATGATGGATGGTAGTCAGTTTCCGGAAGTAGTGTAAGGAAGATAACTTAATATCAGTCTTGTCAATTAGCTGAATATCAGACCAGTGCTATGTGGTTCGGACTCCAAGTAAAGCTATATGTATTTTATGTGGCCTATATATTATTAGGTTATTAATAAATGGCCCTTTCTGAGCATAAGTAAACTCATACAGTAACCAGACTACACATGCCATCATACTATACTGGCCTTGAGTTCGTAGCTGGAAGTCCGCCTGCTCAGACTTAGTTCTTCAAGGTCAGCATGTGCCCGTCGGTAGTTGAGGGTGTAGGCAGTGATGGGAGCGTTGCCGTTGTCTCCAGCCTTCCAGTGGAGGAGGATGCTGGAACTAGTGGCACTTGTCACATACAGCACAGGTGCTCCAGGTGGCACTGAACATAAATTTACGAACTATTTCTGATTTATTTCCCTATTATTTGACTTTTATTAAATAAAAAGGCCAATCTGTTGAAAGAGGATAATATAGTTAATTGTAATAACTATAATATACTTATAATAGAGAATAAGTGTGACTGAATAGCCCTGTTGACAGCCTATATTTATTTATTATCATTACTGCATTGTTATTAATTATAATACAATGGGTACGAGAAATACCAGGCTAGTAAATATGAAAATGTATTTAAAATTGTTGCAACCACCCTAAACCATGGTAAAAACATTCTGAGAGGCAAACCTACCTATGTTTCTAAACAAGAACAACAAATTTCATTTCGGAGAAAATTCACAGTTCTGAACAACTGAAATTTATTTATAGTTCAACCAAACTCCCAAAAAACTGCAATTTTCAAGCAATGGTGTTATTGTTATGTTAAACATAGAGGAAATAGCAGAACCTTGTTCCAAATACACAAATATGCAAACTGCTAAAAAGTATTTTAAAATTGATCCAGGCAAAAGAGAGATAGAGTAAATTGGGGCTTTAGGTGAGGCAAAACTTGTAAAATATTCAAGAAGCTTTCACACCGTTTACATTCTATCTTACACACATTACTGGAACTTGGTATGAAACGTTAAAATTATTAAACATTGCTGCTTTATTTTTACATTCGCTACTTTGAATTTAGCAAAATGGCTTGATTATTTTTTTCAGTTTTTTACTCATTGTATTTCTGTGTGATTAATTGATCTATAGTTCTTTTCACTAAATATTAAATATATTGATGTAATATTCTGTAAAAATCCTAATCAAAACATATAGTTAGATTCTATCCTACTTTTGCAATGTACTTAATTCATAATATTGATATTTGTTCAATATTTTATAGATTAATGATAACAGCATATGGTTTCTTAATAAGCATATTAAATGTAAGGCGGAAATGCAATACAACTAAATGATACACAACACAGACTTATTACAATAAAAGTACATATAAAGTATAGACATAATAAGGTGGTCGATTTCGATAAACTACATTCCTTTGTAATTCCATCTGGTCTGAAGATGGTAAACTTGGTTTACTGAAAAGATCACCATTATATATGTACTTTTTGTAATTGTATTGTAATAAGTTCTTGTTGTGTGCCATGTATTGGCATTGTAATAAAGACATAGCTAACAGTTTACAGTTCTATGTAAAAGTCAATGATTATAAGAGTAACCAACTCATCCCTTTCATTACTTTATAATTATAAAAGTCACAACAATACTAATGTACCTCTTGTATTATGTAACATATTTTTTATATTATATAAAACGAGATTGGAAGTGTCAGATGGAACACATGTTTACCGTAGGGAAGAATGTAACACTCTGACCTATAAAACTTTCGTTTACATCTCACCATTAAGGTTATTGCTACCACTCTAACTTTCACAATTAATTGTAATAATTATCAGAATACATACGTGAACGAATATTGTTGGCATAGATTATAAAAGTTAATTTTGTCTAATAGACATATTAAAAGCATTTCTGGAAACCGGAATCAATGGTATTATCAGATAAAAGGTGAGGTCAACAGTCCGTAATCGGATACGTGGAAGTATTCAAGACTACGAAAACTCGCCATTGTGAAAAAAAAAAAAAAAAAATCGCAAATATGTTTGTGTAAAAATAATTGCTACTTTGTATATATATATATATATATATATATATATATATATATATATATATATATATATATATATATGTATATGTATATAACTATGTGTAGACTTCATTCAATGAGACTAATTAGTAACCCATGTGTGAATTCAAGCTATGGACCCCAGACTCCACATCCGTAACGTAAGTCATTGAGCTACGGTAATGGCAATAAATCCAAAGTCATAAAGTGTAAAGCCATTCAGTAATTCTAGACCACTGAAGAGTATTGTTGGCCGAAACGAGTCTGATTTAAAGCCGGTCTTTATATAAACACAGAATATAAAACCTTCTTAACTCCATGGAGCTATAATGATAATTATAAAATACTGGTAAAATTTATTTATATTTCTAGTGATAAGCTAAGTCTCGCCAGGGAATACGGGTTAGCCGGTGGCCGAGCGGTCTAAGGCGTCGGGACTTTGAATCTAGGTGTGAGATAGTACAGGTTCGAATCCGGTCTAAACTGAAAAATTTATCAGTAATGTTCACTTAGTAGTGTACTGGTTCACCCCCTTAAACTGACTGAATAAGTCCCCTTAAACTGAAGAATAAGACACAGAACAATGGTCTATGTGGAATGGGCATAGTTAGGCTTAGAAGAAGGAGATTGGTTTAAAGTTTTTATAAAGAAAAGTAAGAAAATAAAAAAAATATTTCTAAAAATACGAATAATACCTACTTTAATTGCCTCTGTACCAGCTATTTTGAAATTAATACTTAGCAATCAGTTACAACATTCTGCCTGCCAAGGAATTTATGAAGGGAATTGTATGCTTCAATATTTAAAAAGGCAGAAAGAAGAGTGATAGACATATACCCAAATGATATTTTATTAAATTTCTTGAACAACCTGTCCAGGAAATTTTGAGGACCAAAAGAAAAGGTACTTTTTAATTTCACCTGAAAGAATCCATTGTTTTTCATAAAAGAATCAAGACAGCAGACTTACTGAATATTTAGAAAAATGCATGGTAAGTTAGAAGAATTAAAGAGTTTTAGAACTCTCAAAATAGTTCTATTGAGAGATTCCATAATTCGATGAGGTTAACAAATATAGTGGACAAGAGCTCTACTAAAACTAAGATTAAATATGACTGGTACGGTGCATTTAAAAACTATAAATATTTCTATAAACTTTGCTTCAATATTGTGTTTCCTCTGTTTTATTTTCAGTTCATGAATAGTCACTAAAGGAAATAGTATATTTCATAACAAGAGTGAAAAGTGGGATTTTGCATGTTCGAGACCATATGTTTGAAGTGCGAGACTTGTCGAGCACTTCAAATGGTCGAGAACATACAAAACACTTTCACTCGAGTTTTGAACGATACTTTTCACTACACTACGGAATAAAAACAGGTGTTGTTGACTGTGGAAAATTTTCGGTTGTAAACAATGTTACTTTCGGTAGTAAATAATAGACAGCTGTTGAAAATATGATGTTTCGCAGGTTGTAAACACATAATGAAAACAGCTGAACTCATAGTAGTGTAGTGAAAACAATATATATAAGCTGATATAATACTAAAATACTGATAATAATATTTTACTATGTTTAAAATTTATTTTAAATTATTAGGCCTTCAATTTAAAGAATGTACTGTACTTTTAGTTTACAGGTGGACGTTACGTAACTTGTACTTTAATTAAATAACTAGGCTATCAACATAAGCACCTAAATGAAAGCAGACTGGAATGTAACACCAACATATAATACAAGTATAGTTTAACTGTAGCTACTTAGGTAGGAAATATTTTATAGTTAATATCGATGCAATTTTACAACCAACAACTTGATTAAAGACTTCCACAATTATAATTGTTATCTTTAAAAAATATATGTGAAAATTAGATTCTCCTAATGATGTTAAAATTATTATGAAATGTAAATAAAAGCTAATTTATTTATTAAATCATAAGTATTTCCTATCTGAATGGTATTTATCAATCTCATAAAATAATATTTATAAGTAATATTACAAAAATATACAGCTATAAATAAGAAGCCAATTCAATCGATCCACTAAATATTGTTCAACAGATATATGAACAAACAAAGTCACTGGAACTTTTTAAATTGAAGAAAACTAAAATACTTAGAGAACGTTTCAGTTAGCCCTAACTGCTATTAAACAGCCGTTAAGGAAACGGGTCAACTTTTAACTTTCTCTGGCCATGCTTTTGGAAGTGTTTTTTTTTTTATTCAATGGGTTATTTTATTTATGGACAAGTGATTCACCCTCAAAATACACATATATTATTAGGAAGGATTTTAAAAACGTAAAATTTTATTGCCGTTGTACGAGAAAGTAGTTATATTAAAATAGGTGACGTCCTAGAGTTCGGTATAAAACTGATCTTAAATAGCAAATATGACGTCAATCACGTTAAATATTTCTTTTGGAACTGTTAGAAAGAAAGGGAAGTAAAATACCTACGAGAACGTTTTAGTTCACTGTAACTGCTGTTAAACAACCATTACGGAAACGGAGCAACTTTAAACTTGCTTTGGTTATGCTCTTGGTAACATCCTGGTGATGTTTTTTGCAGCAGTTTTATTTTAGTTTTTTTTTACTTCAAGAAAAATACCTAATTCATGAGACTTAATTTAAGTTTTTTCAATTAACAATGCGTTTACAACAAAAATTATAGGACAGAACCAATAGATACCTCAAACGGATGGCTATAAAATTAATCAGTAACCAAGGAATGATCCAGACCTTATTTGTAATTAATAGCTACTTTATTTGTATGAAAATCGTCAGGTTATATTCTCGTATCATCTAATCAAGGACATAACTGGCAAATATTCTTTACTTTAATAGTAAATTTAGATATAAATTATCATCATTTTTATAATGTCTTAGATATATTTTGACAAAGAGGCCAAATTGTTAACCTCACTCTCCCCATTTTCGGATTTGTCCGTGGTAGTGGAGATATTATTCATATAGATTAAGGTGAGTAGATTACTCATAGACATTTCCTGTTCAGGCTAGGACTCGAACCTGCGCTATCCCTACCTCAGGCTCAAAGTCTGGATGTCTTAGGCCGCTTGGGCTCAACTCTCCAAATAAACTACTAACACAGTATCTCCTTTCATTTAAGACATGAAGTGCCATTATATTAAAATATATCAACTCGAAAACATGTAAATATCTCATACAAGTAAACTTCTCATGTAAATAATACGTAATTAAAAACTACGAGTCGTAAAAGATATGCTATACCACTAGAATTTTACATACTATAGACATACTTGTAATAAACTACACTCCACCACTACATCTTACAATTTTACTCATTATAAGTTAATATTTGATTTAATTTTAACTTTCATTCATTTACTGGATATAATATATAATTTGATTGCATTCTTATAGTTTGCTAACACTTTGAAGGATAATTTAATCACTTTAAAAATCTACTGATCGAATTAGATGATGAAAATTAATATGCATATTACAGTCTACCCCCTGAAATGCGTTAGGACTTACCCTGGACGACCAGTGTATAGTAGATGCTGTCGGCCCCTATGCTGTTCTCCACATGGCAGGTGTAGTTATCACTGTCTGCCCTCTGGAGACCCGAGATAACAACCTCCCCGGACTCCATGAGCTGACTGTTGTGGCCGGTGGAGACCTGCAAGGGACGTTCGCCACGCAGCCACTCACGACGGGGTGGAGGTGAACCAACGCTGTGACAAGGAAGGGACACAGAACTACGCCATGGCCGCAGCACCAGTCCTCCGAACGACGTAATCTTGGCAGGCACTAGAAAGGGGTGTTCATTGTAGTCTTAACTTGCAGTAAAGCAAGTTTAAAACGCTATTAAAACATTTTAAGATATTTTTATCAGGATTAATAAAATATATTGCCCAATTACTCGAAAAATTTGGCTAATTTAGTTAATAAAACTTTTACCTTGGCCTACTCAGATTACAAACATTGTATGTGTTGACCTAGCGGGAGTTTATATTGGTATTACAAACATTGTATGTGTTGACCTAGAGGGAGTTTATATTGGTATTACAAACATTGTATGTGTTGACCTAGAGGGAGTTTATATTGGTATTACAAACATTGTATGTGTTGACCTAGCGGGAGTTTATATTGGTATTACAAGCATTGTATGTGTTGACCTAGTGGGAGTTTATATTGGTATTACAAACATTGTATGTGTTGACCTAGCGGGAGTTTATATTGGTATTACAAACATTGTATGTGTTGACCTAGAGGGAGTTTATATTGGTATTACAAACATTGTATGTGTTGACCTAGCGGGAGTTTATATTGGTATTACAAACATTGTATGTGTTGACCTAGCGGGAGTTTATATTGGTATTACAAACATTGTATGTGTTGACCTAGAGGGAGTTTATATTGGTATTACAAACATTGTATGTGTTGACCTAGCGGGAGTTTATATTGGTATTACAAACATTGTATGTGTTGACCTAGCGGGAGTTTATATTGGTATTACAAACATTGTATGTGTTGACCTAGAGGGAGTTTATATTGGTATTACAAACATTGTATGTGTTGACCTAGCGGAAGTTTATATTGGTATCACAATTTGATTTATTCTTATAGTTTATTTATTGACTGCTCCGCCTTGGCTTCAGAGCACTGTACAGCAAATGCTGGAACTATTAGGAGTTTGTTAAAACATCGTCATGCTAAAACCAATGGCATGACGATGTGAGCCATGCTTTTAGATATCGCATTGTTCACTGGTTTCAGCACCTGTGTTTTAACCTACTTGTTTAATATTGTGAATTTGAGTGTGAGTAAACATATTATGATCGTGGACTTTCTTGTTATTTACATTTTATTTTACATTTATGTTTCTATTGTTTATGTATTATTATCATAGTTTTATTTATATATAGTTCCACTGTATTATTGTTTGAACAATAAAAAACGCCTCTTCAAGTGTATATTTATCTCAGTAAGTAATTATCAACTGTCGAATCACAATCTGTGTGCTCTAAGCACCAACATGCGCCAGAGGTACATTCAAATGCCACTAAGCGCGGTGTCGTGCACACTCGTCCAAGTGCGATCTCGTTCAACGGTCCAGGAAAATTGCGGTTAGGGTTCGGCCCTTATAGTGATCCGCTTTCGGGAGATGGGCAGTTGAAATGGAAGTCCCTCAGAACTGAACTAACCCATACCATCTCGCCGGGCTGGCCGCATACAATTAATAATGACTTGCCAATTAGCTACTTTTCTGCATTTATCGACGTTTTTATTTAAAGTCAATAATATATTTATAGTTTATTTAAATGTATTTTGGAATTATAAGAAATAAAAGACCAAACTCTACCAACATGCTTTCTGTTAGAGCATTAGAGTGTGAACATAACTAACAGATTTTAACATGTAATTCTATATTCAGACAAATTATAAATTCTATAGTGCTATTTAAACAAAAATAAAAATATACTTTATACCTAAATATTTTAACAAAAATAAATATTTAAAAAAGTCTAGATCAAAATAACCAATACAATTTTTATAACATAAAATTAGTGCGATAATGTCCATTGTTAGTACCAGCCAGGACTGTGTGCCCACTTTGGTCAAAGGTGGGCCTGCCGTGTAAGCTCGCACTCAACACACCCAACAGGGAATCATAATTGTTGGCAATAATAGTTACATATTATTTTATCTAATTAAGTATAAGTTTTTTTTATTGTAAAGTATTTTTCATCCTATTTTGTATGAATTTATATTCCCTAAGTTAGTTAGAAATATTTTAAGAAGAAGGAGACGTGGACAACCCTTCATGCCCCAGGAAACTATCAAAAATGTATATTTCAAATAAAGTTTCTTTTAAAATTGGAACTATCCGAAGTTTGCGTTATTTTGTACTTGTATGACTTTTTCTCAGGAACTATTGCAGGTGCAGATCTAAAATTTTTCCAGCACATGGTTGTGAAACACAACACCACTTCATCAAACTTGTACTCTCTTTTCTTCGTATACCGGTAGCCCATATACAACAGGCTTTCTTGCCCCCTTTGCGTCGTTATGAATTCCATTACTTGAATAAGTTGTATTTACTGTAAGGTCACTAGTGTGAATGATGATAACTAAACGTTGCACTCTCACTTAAACATGTGGTGGAAAGCTTGTTCGAAGGCTGTGACACTCGACTTATGTACGTCACATGGTTAGTAGCCAGGCCATAGAACCTGGCTCAAATACCTGGGCAGGTAGCGGACCGGTAGGGGTGGACTCAATTAACCTGTTTACTGATGCGTAAAACCCGCCTGGACGAGTTGACACTTTTTCCAGGACTTTAGGTCCTGGCCGAGATCGCATCTGGACGAGTTAGCACACAACCCTAAGCGCACTCGTTTCAAGTCAGGATGAGTAAGGTAGATCATTTATATGCCTGCCTACCTTAAATTAAATTTTGTAGATTTAAAACACTTCTAAGTTTCAAATTATATGGAAATTATTATGAATTTTAGATTATTATCAAAATGTTCATTTGTTTTCATAAATCAATATATAATCACTTAACGAAACCAATATGTAAAATCCATATATCATCTTAAATATATCTTTAATGACAATTCTAGCATAAATTGTCTAGGGATTTGAAACTTTATTAATGCGGTGTAGCACCATAAATGTGGAACTCAGTTCAGGTAAGTAATATGTGTCATGAATGTAATTTTTATGGATTATCATGGCAATTAATCCATTGATGAATTTACTAAAAAAATACACATTTGTTTATACAGAAATATATGGTAATTAACTAGCCACTTTTAACAGTAATGTAGCTATATGTATTAAAAGGAAGAGAACGTAGTAAACATAAAATGCTAATTGAGTACAACTGGACAACTCAAAAAAAATAAAATAAATAATAAATGAATAAAATCATCAACTGTCGATATATGATAATATATATTCACAACAATAATTCGGTGACGTGAATATACGACTTAAATAGCGCTAATTAAACATAATATGTTTGGGAAATAAATATGGAATAAAACTACATTTATGAATCAAAACGGGCAATATGTTGTTAAATGTAATACTACATTTCAGCTTTGAAAATTAACAGCTAACCTGAACACACACTAAAAAAAAACTTAATTGTTATTAATGTTTTTATGGTTTAGTTTTATATTTTTTATTATTGGAGAGTTACATTTTATAATGAGACTAAAACATCCTGCGAAAAGTAGGGCTCAAGCTGTTATAGTCATCAGCTCCAATACGAAGACACATTGAAGTATATCTTACCTCTGCTGGTGGGGACTTGTGCTACCACCCTAGAACTTTGACCCTCGCCCACTCGAGTCGCCGCTGTCACCCAGAACTGGTACTCCACGTGTTGCTGCAACCCCTTGGCCTCGAAGCTCGTGTGCTGGCTGGGCATCGACCGCTTACCATGGTTCAGCTCCTCCCTCCCATCCACCACTCTGTCATATACAAACATTTATTACAGAAAACATTACAGTCTGTTAAATCTTTTAAAAATATTGTTAAATCTATAATAACCACAGTCAATAAAAAGTGCCATTGTAACTATTCATAAAAAGTTACATTTATAAAAGGTTTGGAAATATTTGGCTTATCTAGATTATGGCTTAGCCACAAAGAAACCATCATAGTACGCATACAGTAGTGGGTTCAGTAGTTGGTGGGTTGAGTAGTTTGTTCTCGAACTCACAATGGGGATGTTAGAGCCAACACATTCACCAAAATCCTTAAGGACAGATGTAGTAAACATTAATACTTAACTGAAAAGATGTACATTCGTTGTAACCTATTCACAACTCCTACTGAGAATTAGATAAAATGACTACGGGTATACATAAGCAGTCTCTGTTCCTTTTTTTCTCTGTCTGGCTTGTCCCATTGGCGCTTACACACGAACTTCTAACCTTAACTTTTTTAAAAAAATCATAAGCTAAGTATTTAAGATCAGTACTTCAAGGTCAATATGTAACTGAAGGTCACATATAAGAAATAACTACTTAAAAGTTATAGGTGGAATTAATTAAAACTATTTGCACTGATGTTTGAAATGTGACAAACCACTTAACCTTAGACGTACACTTCTAAAATATTCATCCATATACCTATATATCGTTAAAATCTTTAACTATGTAAATATGTACTAAAATGAGGTGACTTAAATTAAAATTCTAAACAGTAATTACTGTTTATGTCTTAACTGATTCTACTGGTAATAATATAAGAATTAAATATAATCTGTTAAGAATGATTTTAAGATGATATATGCCTTACTTCACCAAACAATATACGCTTAAAAAAAATGTTTTAATTTCCTTTCACCCCAATTTCCTATCAAAAGGAATGGGTAATTTATTTTGTCAAAGTTATTCATTTTGTTTCATTGTAAATTCCAAGACTAATAATTTAAGATATCCCACTTCAATAAGTAAACCATGTTAGGCCACTTTGTAAGAAGTATACAGATGTATAGTCAAATAAAACCACATTCTCGGTTAAATATATTGTTTTCCATTGGTTAATTATATTGTAAAATGGCTATTTATAGTAATTAAGTCATGCCACCTCACAACTAATTACTATAATAGCATAAACTATTCCGTTTAGTACTTCGAACTATCGAGCTGATACTAACCATCACTAACTTTCTTAACTAAAATCAACTTAGTGTAAAGTATAAAGTGTAACATAACTTTCAAAACACTTAATCAGGTACTAATTAATTGGTTCTTAAATTAAGATGTAAATATCCTTGATTAATAAGCTACTTTATTAGTACCTAGATTTCATCGTCACTGTTGATATGTTTATGTGAAGTAGGTTATAGTAATCGGTACCTTAATGAGCGAATAATTCCCTTCTAATTAAAAAAATAATTAAAAAAACTTTAAAAAAAATGATTGTATTGGTAAACTTGTTGGGTATTTCCGACGCTTCTAGTGTTTTAAAACTAACTTAACGTTTTCACAGATTACAACTCCTGTGCTACTACTATCTTATCCTTATCTATGAAATTTTTTTATACTAATATACGGGATAGTTAAGAACTATCTCATGGTTATGTAGAAAAATCTTTAAAAATTACATATTTATATAATACAATAGACTTTTCAGAGAATCTTGTCCCCTTACATACTATTACAGGTACACAATTATGACAAAAACATAAGATGTAAAGAAAACAATTTTTTTGAGGAGTCCATCCTAATCTATAATTTGTAATTTTTAAGGTTTCCTACATTGACTTAAGTTAGTTAAGTAGTGTAAGAACAAATAGTTATGTCTATGTAGATGAGGTAGTAAGTAGAATCTAAAGGCAACAGGAGTTTTACCTGTTGAACTGTTGAGTTCAGCCTTGTAAATACCTAATCAATTTACCAAGATGAATAATCCGACGCCAACAAATAACTTTCAAACAACAAATTCATTATAACATACTGTTTTCTAAAACACTTGAAAGTAGTATTTCAATACTTAAGTTATGTAAACTATTCACATATAAACTGATATGTAACAATATTAATTTATTTATTTTTGAAAATTTCGTTTCTTATCGAATTTTCTGAACGACAAACGTTCACGTTTTTAACACCACAGTAAAATCCATTTCATAGCGTACAAGTGTCAAGCCATGATAAAAAATATTCTTCCAGTAAATGAAAGGAAATGATCAAAGGTGTCGAAGGTACATAATGGGTGCAGTGAAGTTTCCATAAAGGTCGTCATTAGAGTGCGGGAGGGGGGGCACTGTTGTAATCCTTCTAACGCTTTCCACCCCTTTGACAACTTTTACGTCTCCTTTGATCAATCAGTAAGGTTGTTAATAAACTAAATTATTGTATTTATTTACCAATATAAGTAAATGAATTTAAATATATCTAAGTGAAAACCTTTATGTCATATTAGAAACATTTACCAAATTAAGAAACAATTAAATTATTGAGAAACAGTCTGATATACACATCAAGAAAGAGTTGAGTAATTTGAATTAAATATAATTTACTAAATAGATAAGTTTTACCCAATACATAATTTTACTATCGTCAATTGTACAAGGTACCACTTTCAAAATTAGTTGTAAAAACAGGTATTTAAAAACAAACGTTAGAAAGATGTGAAATGTAAATTGAAACTATGGTCCTTGATACCATCAATATAATAGTTTTGCACTTTAAAAAGATGTTAAATTAAGTTAGCATCTCCAAAGATTCCAAAGAACGGATAAGTGATTTCCTTTATTCTACTCAATATGAGACACAATATTTTGTAGACAGTTAAAAACTCTTTTCCGAGAGGTAATTCTAAAATAAGTTGAAAAATAAGAATGATCGTCTTATTTTATCAGTTGAAGTTGGGACTAACATTTGAGTAGCACTCTCTAACATTTAACATAGGAACCAGAACCATGGGAGCGGCAAGGCCAAAAATGTTAGAGGTCTTATCTAGAATCGAACCCATACCAGCTCCGCCACCACCTTAGCCCCCCGCTCATAGGAACTTAAAGTATGTCTTATTTTACCATATGACGATGGGGGTAAGAAGGTATCTAATACTTAACCTGGGACAAACGGATAAAGAGAGATTTTAGGTGACCGAACAAGTGGGCTGCGTGCAAGGACGGGATCCCTCACCGGTCCAAGGAACCGCCACGCTCGATGTGACTTGTCGACGTTTCCTTGCGGTAACCCTTCGATCAAGGCAACTGGTGAGGTTGTTAATAGCTATTAACTAAATAAGTGATATCTACAGTTTGTACGTATATTATCAAGAGATTTGCAATTGATTTTTGATTAAATAAAAACAACTGGATAAAATAGTGTTTAATGTCTTTTAACTGCGGACATTTCTTGAAGGCGTTTTCGGAGCGGCCATCAGTAAACTATTTTACGAGAACCTTGTCATAAATAAAAACTGGTAATCTAATTTATTTTCTGTGAAAGGATTCAGTGTATTGGACTATGTCATTCATTCGTTCTGAAAGGTCAATTTTAATTAAAATAAGCATTATTCATCGATGCAGATCTGTTCATAGTAGAATTTAGATGTTTTAGAAAATATATTTCACTTTTGTTAAGCATACTTGGAGTGTACAAGATGTTAAGTTTTATATTCACTATACAACCACTGTTAATCATAAATATGTATATAGTACCATCACGTATTATGGTAACTAAAAAACTATTCATAAATAACACAAAAGTAAATCAATGCATGATGTTTCACTGGAAATGTTGTCTTAATCAAATTATAAATTTCCTCATATAACACGATTTGCAAGAATACATATTTTACACATGTTTCGTTTGAATATATATATCATTATTGAAGGTTACATTTCACTTACAATATGTAATTACTTATTGATTCCTGGTTTTGGTAGTGTAAAATGCATTTACATAAAAAATATATTCCTCTGTTCAAATATGTTATTGCATGTTTTTACGAATATCCACTGTAATTTATAGTCATCTGGAGATACGTTTCGCATATATTTTGGTTTAATTAAAACCCATATTTTTTTAGCCCCTGAGCTGCTTATAAGATTAAAATAAAAAATAAAATATTTAAATTTTTATTATTACCTTCGTCAACCAGCTCACAAATACGTAACAAATGTTACGGCCGTTTCGACATCAAAGTGTCATCTTCAGACATTTAATAAAAAAAAAAAAAAAAAAAAAAAATTTTGTATTAAATGTCTGAAGATGACACTTTGATGTCGAAACGGCCGTAACATTTGTTACGTATTTGTGAGCTGGTTGACGAAGGTAATAATAAAAATTTAAATATTTTATTTTTTATTTTAATTTTGGTTTAAATTGTGCAGTGTTTATAAAATTTGTTATTATAATTCATTGCATTTAACAATTATTTTCAACACAGAACCTAATTTACCTATACGGCGTGTTAGCGCATTATTACTAAACTTTTAATAGTTTAATCTGTCAAAACTATTTTCAAAATAAATTTGTATTCATAATATTATGTATTAACATTAATGCATTTAAAGTATACAGCTCGTTCTACAATACAAGTATTAGTCGTCGATATCTTAGCCAAGATAATTTTTCCATATTATTTTTATATGTGTAATACTTTAAGTTTATATGTAAAATATAGTAAAATACATTTTATATACTCGGATTGTCGTAATGATTATAAAAACATTTAAAACAGTCACAGGTATTGTTTTTCAATGTACGTTACTATGTTTTTTAAAGCTATTTATAGTTCTCATGTTTGTTACCTTTTATTTCACTTTTAATAATTCCCTACATATAAGGGGACCTACATTCTAAGAGCCCTATGATAATTGAATTACCATCTACATTCCCAATTAGAAATTTAAGTGGTGACCTTATGAATTATATTTTGACCTACTGTACCTTGTGTAGAGGTTGTACTTGATGATGACACCATTGGGGTCGTTGGGAGGCAACCAGGAGACCACCAGGGAGTTGGACGAGCTCACTGCCACTTTGATGTCCGCAGGGGACCCAGGGGCTGTAAAAAAGAAATTGATGTTTGATATTTGGGGACACCCAAGCCGATAGAATATTTAATTTTGAATACTTTATCGACTGACATTCTGGTATGATAGAAAAATAAAGTCAACATAAAGAGCTCAATTGAAGGTAAAAATATAAATCCCTGTATTAATTTTTTTTTTTTTTTTTTTTTTAAAGGAGAGGCCGATCTCCTCCTTAACCTTACTCTGACCATTCCCCATAGACCATTGATCTGAGCGAGGAACTTATTCAGTCAGAGTAAGGGGGCGAACCTGTACAGTACAAGGTGAATATTACTGATAAATCTTTTCAGTCTAGGCCGGATTCGAACCAGCGCTATCTCTAACCCAAGCTCAAAGTCCTGACGCCTTAGACCACTCGCCCAAATTCCTTTGATGCTTTGTATCGAACTACCTGTTTCAATTGCAACGCTTTCCAAACATGGCACATTAGTCAAACTGTTACCTTCTGGCTGATAAATATATTTTTGATCTTTCTTCCCTTGTTAATTTTTAAACAAGAATAGCTGTTACTCTTTTACTAATTTAAATATCTCTTCATGTTATTCTTATGTCCGAAAAACGCACTTTGAGGACTTCTCGTGTCCTTCAAGGGAAACATGGAGACTGATTTAAATAACTGGCTATACATTAAAAACGATACATACATTATTCACTTAGTTCAGTACATAGTATAAACATGGAAGAACAATCAAGGTCATGCTATAGTCAGACTCAATGTAATAGGATTTTATACAATGTATATAGCATAGAAATCAACATTATTAAATAACTATCTTCAACAGATGTGTTGTCTTCAATATTCATAATTGAACGTTTTTAACTTCAAGTTCACCAATAAACTTTGTTTATCTTAAAAGTTTTTATAAATTAATGTAAATTTAATACCTTGGTAAATAGACTGTAATCGATTTATAATATACTGGATTCTTGACCTAGAATTTGTTCGTTAATGAATTTCATATATATATATATATATATATATATATATATATATATATATGTATGTAAACTGTTAAAACAGTTGTGTTCATGATCACTTCTAGGAAGTCGGTATAAGAAGAGTCGTACCGTCTTCCTCGGTCTGGCAGTAGATGGCGCGGGAGAGTGCTCCGTCTCCCACTCGGGTGAACGCCAACACCTGGACACTGTAGTTGGTATACTTCATCAGGCCAGTCAACACTATTGTCATAGCAGTGGTCTTGCGGGAGTCCATGCCTATGTCCAACACTGAAAACATTCGCAAAAAATGTATACTATGAATTAAAATCCACATAGTAGATGTCAAGATGTACATATTATTTTACGATCCTTACTTTACAAAATATAAATTAAAAATTATTCATATTCACGTCTGAAAATGTTAATTATGAAATTTTTTACAAATTCAAGTTGAAAAAAAGACATGAAATATAAATCTATATTTTAGCCATTTTGTCAAGCTTTTTTTCAATATCACAATCAAAATTGTATTATCACATTTAGTCAATCTAGCATTTGAATAAACTACTATTTCCTTATCAGCAATGTTCTCATGATAAATAACTTGATTGAAATAAAACATTTAAATTCAGCTAATAAAAATGATTTATGTAAAAAATATAATCTGTATTAATTGAAACATCAGAATATTAATAAAAACAACTATTTCATTAATTAATATAAATACGAAAACCCTATGCTCATATTGGTGGAAACCGAACAACTCACTAAGACCACAAACTAATAACGCTATAGTTATGACCTTGTTTATTTTCTTTATAATTTACTCTTCAACCTTTTTTAAGCACTAATGGAGCGGTAGTTGATAACACGTTAAGGGGTAGATGATTCAAACAACATAAAATGCCTAACTTATAAAGGTCCAGTTTTCCAAAAGGTTTTACCTTGATCGTGAGTGTCGTAGAACAGTCGGTAGCCCTGGACGATGCCGTTGCTGTACTGGTGGGGTGGGGGGTGCCAGCTGACCTGCAGGGACTGGGAGCTGAGAGCAGCACACCGCACATCCTCCGGGGGTGCGCTCGGAACTGTGAAACAGACTTACGGGGTGTAGTGACAACCACGTATAACGGTCAAAAATATGCATGGCTTTGTCTAATTTAGAAGTTTTGATTTTTATATGATGCTTATTCACTTCAAAAATTACTAAATACGCGTAGATTCGGCTAAACATTTTAAGAGAATGGAACCCAGGTGTCCTATTCCTCAATATATATATATATATATATATATATATACACACACACATATATATATATATATATATATATATATATATATATATATATATATATATATATATATATTGAGGAATAGGTCCCTACTACTGTCCTGGTTTCAGCTCATTGCCTCCAGATGTCTCTTCATGCTTATTTAGGAAAATTCTAAAACATACAATGTTCATGTTCAAAGTTAATTATTCATCATATACACAATTCATAGTTCATTTTTATCTTTTAGTCGAAACCAGTAAGAACATTGTTACAGGTAATTTTATGACCATTTACTGTTCTATTTCATAGCAGGTGGGGATTTATGTTATACAACACATGTATATTTTATACAATGCAAGTTTATTATAATATTGTATAGTGATAATGTTCGATAAAATACGTTTACCAGCCTCAGACTAGAACTAGTCAATAAAAGCGAACACAGCCAATGCTGACGTGGTGGCTCAGTAGCTAAGGCTCGCACTACGAACACAGCCAATGCTGACGTGGTGGCTCAGTAGCTAAGGCTCACACTACGAACACAGCCAATGCTGACGTGGTGGCTCAGTAGCTAAGGCTCGCACACTACGAAATGCGAGTCTTAGGATTCAAAATTTCAACTGAGCTGATGTTCACTGTCATCACTCACCCCAATCAATGCTCTCATGATGTAAATAAAAGACTTACCATCCTCCATGGACTGGGCTGAGACAGGCTCAGATAGTGGCCCCTGGCCGACCTGATTGAAGGCCTTCACTACCAAGGCGTAGCGAGTAAACTTGAGGAGTCCGGATAGTATGAGCTCACCGCCGCCCTCAACTCACTCTACTCACTACCGTCATGTTGTATCTAAGACACTTACCGTCCTCCATGGTCTGGGCTGAGACAGGCTCAGACAGTGGCCCCTGGCCGACCTGATTGAAGGCCTTCACTACCAAGGCGTAGCGAGTAAACTTGAGGAGTCCGGATAGTATGAGCTCACCGCCGCCCTCAACTCACTCTACTCACTACCGTCATGTTGTATCTAAGACACTTACCGTCCTCCATGGTCTGGGCTGAGACAGGCTCAGACAGTGGCCCCTGGCCGACCTGATTGAAGGCCTTCACTACCAAGGCGTAGCGAGTAAACTTGAGGAGTCCGGATAGTATGAGCTCACCGCCGCCCTCATCACTCACTCTACTCACTACCGTCATGTTGTATCTATGACACTTACCGTCCTCCATGGTCTGGGCTGAGACAGGCTCAGACAGTGGCCCCTGGCCGACCTGGTTGAAGGCCTGCACTACCAAGGCGTAGCGAGTAAACTTGAGGAGTCCGGATAGTATGAGCTCACCGCCGCCCTCATCACTCACTCTACTCAATACCGTCATGTTGTATCTAAGACACTTACCGTCCTCCATGGTCTGGGCTGAGACAGGCTCAGACAGTGGCCCCTGGCCGACCTGGTTGAAGGCCTGCACTACCAAGGCGTAGCGAGTGAACTTGAGGAGTCCGGACAGTATGAGCTCACCGCCGCCCTCATCACTCACCCCACTCACTGCTGTCATGTTGTAGTTACCATTGGCTGAGCTGTAAGTTGAAAATTGTATACATATTTAGTTACTTGCCACTCATACGCTTCCTTAGTTCAAATGTTCAATCATGTACGGTGTGCATAGCTAATGATAGCTAACGTTCTTATTATTAATTTAAAAAAAATCGTTCCAGAACTTACTATTCATTAAAATTGTTGGGAGGACATCATTTAATACGACTATGAACCCTAAAAATAAACCAATATATATCAGGAAAGGTAGTTTTCAACAAATGTTGGTTGTTATATTGGTGGTCCATTAAGCGTAATGGCTTATTATAATGTATGTATCTATTAGAATTTTTTTTAAATCACAAATTTATTTACATTCAATTGTCAATTATTATTGTCATCATTATTTTCAAATATTTTATTCATATGATGTAATATATTTTTTGGAATAATGTTGTTATTATTACTATTACATATTTACCGTATAACAGGAATAATACGTTCATAGCTAAAAGTAATTTCACGTTAATTAGGATTGCTTTGTTATTAGCAATATACATTACTTAAATATAATTTGGAAATATTTATTGTACAATACGTACAAAAAAAATTAATGGTATTTTCGATAGGCACATGAGTCAAATTTTGTGTAACAAGGATTATGTGTATTTAAATATATACCTTGGATTAACAGTTTGTCTGAAATTGGTATTATACTCAATTCGTATTTTGAAATATTCTATCCATCAAGAAGTTTGGTTGCTTCAATTACCAACAATAGAATAATCACAAATACAATACAATCGATATAATACAAATACATACAATACAAATACAAATACAATACAAATACAAAATAACAATCGATTAATATGAGTATTAATCGATTGGTTTAATCCCTTTAAGATATATTATTACTAATATTAACCCCAAATGTATATGTCAATATAGTATATGTACAAAGTTAATGATATTTTTTATATTATTTGCACTCAAGATAAATTTACCAAGATACGTAGGCTGACTTACTTTTTAGTAAGTCAATATTAAATTTTTGGATTTTCTGGACAGTTATTACAAACCTAATCTCTCGATAGCCCACGTAGTAACCCTGGATGTCACCGTGGCGGAGCTCAGGCAGGGGTGGAGCCCAGGTCAGCAGCAGCTGGGAGGAGGAGACGGGACGAGCAGCCACATTCAGTGGAGGTCCTGCAGGTCTCATAGGTTCCGTCCTGAAATGCAGGTCCTGGCTAGGAAGGCTGCGCCCTGCAGGACCCTCGGCCATCACGTGAACAGTGTACCGTACCGCAGGCTTGAGGCCTTCCAGTAGGGCTCCCCTTAGTTGACCGCTGAGCTCCTGTTGTTGCCAGGAACCATCCGCCTCCTTGTAAACATAATTTGAATTAAACATGACAGTTTTTCGTCATTGGGGGTATCTATTAACATAGCTCGTAATTATGTGCCTACGAAGTTTTTATTTCTTAATTATTTTGATTTATTATTACAATATATTTGAAGTTGATGTTAAAACATTATGAGTTAGGTTGGTATATATGATTGCCTCAACATATATACCTGGGAAACTAAAGTATAAAAGAAAATATAACTTAAAGCCCAAGAACGCAATATGTTTCCTTATACTCAAATTCATAATATCAAACAATTAAGGTATAAAATAGATGTATTAAAGACCTTAAATGAAGAACAAATACAAGGCGTAAAGACTTTGTGGCTATCTTACATCGTCAGACTATTGGTCGTAGCATTTCTAAACTCTGCGTCGTTCTATAATTTGCTATTAGAGGGCTCTGAGGTCAAAGTTAGGAATAAAGTTCTAATAGATGAACAAGAAGACATACAACTGAAATATGAAAATATTGAAATACAAAAGAATATTCACAATTTCAGCAATATGTCTCCGCAGTACGTGAATAATGCCTAAAAACAATAAACAAAAACAAATAAAGCAACTGTGAAAAATATTTAGTTGCAAAGTATCCATAGCTGCTGATAGTAAACATCAAAACATAAAAAAGAACATCAAAGGCAAATAGCAATATATGGTGCTTTCGTTCCTAAACACTACATGGCAATTGGGGTGACCGTGGAGATTGAGTTCTAGATAAATTTCCAAAGATCCAAGAGGCTAAATCCTTCTTACGCCTGATAAAACTACGATAAAATGTAAATGTAAAATATACTCAGACTGTCCCATAAAAAGTGAACAAGGAATGCTACTGGCAGACAAACGAAAATTAAGACAGCACCAAGCCTCTTTGTATGACATGTAAATATGTGAAATTTACGCTATTGGAGGCATATGCATAAAAAATCTTATTTTATTATGACAATTTTTCTGATACTGATGACATCTATATACTTTGAACCCATAAAATCATGATCTTCTTAATTTGTTTATTTTCATATTGCAGTTCAGTTAAATGATACATGTATTAAAGCTAAAAAAAATAAATAAATAAATAAATAAAATATTTTCGACCTTTATTCGATTAAGCATAAAAATTACAAAAACACACAATAAAATTGAAGAAATTATTGTTTTTTTTAATGTTAACAGTGATAAAGTCCCTATGAAATGATGAACACAATAAAAAAATTATGATTAATCATATATGATTATTAGGGTTGAATCTACAACTATACAAACTATAAAATGTTCACTACTTCTTTTTCTTCTATATGCAAGTAAAGTAACTCTATAATTGTCCTAGTCACTAACTCATGAAATTAATATTGACAGTTGAACAACTATTTTATAGACAACCTAATTATACCACGGACACTTTAAAAAGACGCACGGATGAGGGGGAAGATGATCTAACGAATAAATATCGTAATGGAATACCGAAAATTGCAAAGAACAAAAATCTAATTAAGTATGATCGCAGCAATCTACAGGTAAGGAGTTATCTTGGACCTTATATTTAGCTATTCCAGTCAGATTGATGTATGAATGAATAAATGAATTTATTCCATCATAACCAGTACATAGTTATAATAAGAAAATAACCCGGAATTGACTGACCACTTTTACGAGTAGTGTGGTCGGTATAGGCAACAAAATACAACAGGTTTCTTGTCAGAGTCCAGATTATAGTAACATGTTGTTATCAGCCGGGCTGCTCTCCGTGGCGTCTACACCTAACACTGATAAGGCACATAACAGGACCTGCTATGCAAGACCATACCTTCACTGCAATTCACAACTGCTGCACTTCACTACAATACTAATAAACACAAACAATTCACTTCAGCCTAGTATACAAATATTTACAATTTCTTATTTCAATTATTACAATACTTTACCAAAAATAAAACCAAAATACATAATACCATTACAATACAACTATAAAACACAAATAAACAGAGAACACAACTTCTTCTTTTAACTGTAGAATAAGTTACAATTTGTCCCTGCATTAGTGCTCTATTGACTGCTGAAGACGCTCATCACCCTACCTCTTCAGCTGATGACGCCCAAAATTGTGAATCAGAGGAATGTTATTTATGCACCTGACTTTAATAGATGTGACTTAAACACTGTTTACAGAAGACTTCAACAGGTATTGAGCACAGTTTTCTATAAGGTACCAAATGTTCAAGATATCGACTTTAGCTTGTTTTTGGACTTAATTAGAAGCACGGTTATGGAGCTCACACCTTTTAAGAGGCTTGGCTGTTCACGTTTTCCTTGTTGGATTAAGGACAGAATTGAAGAACCTGATCGTAGTGAAGAAGATACTTCATGCCCGATATAAGTCGTCGTTATTGATTGCTGACCATGAGTTTAGTAGAGTTAGGTCCAGATACAAAGTCCTAGCTGATCAGTGCTATTCAGACTACGTTGCTCACGTCAACTCTACTGTCCCCACAAACCCAAAAATCTTTTGATGTTTTATAAAGAATATGAATACTAATGAGGATTCTTCATTCAACTATGAATATAATATAGTTAAATATTACATAGTATATAACATCAGGACGCAGCACTACTACCCAAAATGATGTTTGCAATATTTTCGCTGAATTCTATTCTTCAGTTTATAAACGTCCCGAAATCCAAGTACCACAATAAACATTTGATTCGAAGCTCAATATATCCTAATGTGTTTTATCAACTGAATATGTTCAACGTAAACTTGCTTCACTTGAACCCTTCAAAGGTACCGGACCTGACGATATTCCAGCTGTTGTGTTGAAGCATTGTGGTGAATTAATTGCTCCACAGCTAACTATCTTGTCTAACGATAGCCTTGCATCCGGAGTGTTTCTTGAGGCTCTTAAAAGCTATGTGGTCCTAATTCACAAATCTGGACCAAAAGAGAAAGTTACAAACTATTGACATATTATTATTCAACCTGCACTTGCAAAAGTCTTTGAGCGTCTTCTTCTAGATCAGTTTTCCTTTCAAAAGCTTATTGAGATCAGATCAGCATGGCTTCACTTAAGGTAGATCTACCAGCACTAATATCCTTCTTCTGCAACATTATGTCTGACTGCCTTTTCTTCCAGGATGCATTAGATTGTGTATATATATAGATTTCAGTAAGGTCTTCGATCGAATCAGTCACACCCATTCGATATCCAAGCTTCAATATTATGGTATAGTTGAAACCTTACTGAGATGGTTTTAATCCTATCTCGTTGATCTAGCGTTGGTCGTCAAATTTGCTGGTTTCCACTCTGCTCCCTTTTTTCCCGACTCCTGTGTTCGACAGTGCTCTCTCTTGGGACCTTTTCTTTTCAATGTGTTCATAAACGACATAGTCGGCACCAATGAGGCAGAATGTGTATCGCTAGCTGATGACATAAAAGTATTCAAGACCATAAAGTCCTCTTGTGATTGCCAGGGCGGTCTCGTTGGCAGCAACCCTTTGGCCGCAGCTTCTACACTACCAACTATGCCTACAACAGCACTATACCAAGAATCTAAAGACTCGGAAATCAAGTATGCCAAAGAGTCGACTTCTTTGGCTAGCAAATAAGCCCTAAATAGAGAGCTACTTAAAAAACGTAACGTCACTTTTTATAATAGTTCTTGCTTGTAATTTCCTAAGTAATTTACTTATTTTTCTCCCTCAACAGTCAAGAAGAAATTTGACTTAATTAGTATATCAAATATATATTGACTTGATAAAATTAGAAAAAGCCTCAACAGTCTAAATTAACCTTTACTGTTCTTTTAATTAGATACCTTGTTATCATATGCTGTTGAACGTTTGATTGTTTGTATATTATTGCTATTTTGTTTGTTACATGCTTATATTATCGATGTAACATTAATGAAATGTAACGCCCATATTTTATTTAACATTAAATTATTAGTTGTCTTGTGTCTATTGTTATGATAAAATGCAACGCTTCATATTATCTCTGTTAAATTATTGTTGTCTTGTGCATTTTGGTAATAGTTATGGTATTGATTGCTTTTGGCTTCACTTAAGTATTTTGTTGTTGTTAATCTATCAATTACTTTTGTTGTTACTGTTGCCGTTGAGGCTGAAATGAAGTGAAATGAAAAATGCCTTTATTTATGTAGCGAAGTTAGGACTATTTAGTCCTTTCTAACACTTAACCACATAGTGCAATCGATGTTGTTATTTTTCTTTCTATAGCGAGTTGTAAATAAGTTCCTGACCTTTTTCATATATCACCAACATTACTGTGCAAGAATTTTGTTGTATTATTAATGTTTTTCATAAAGTTTATCTAAACTTGTACTAATACATAGCACAAAATAATAGTTCCTAAATAATCCTCAGGTATAATTGGATGATGCTTATGCTAATTTTGTCAATCGTTGCACGTCTGCCATCGTAATTAACTTTTTATAGACTACTCTACTTATTTTAATGTTATGATTGTATTTCCTTTGTTATACATTGTGTCAAATACCTAGCTATATTTATTTGAGTTGTGTACTACCTTGTACTGGACGATGAATTTAGTGACCTCGCCGGCCTGCTGATGCCACTGGATATTGGCCGTTCGGCTGCTTACCATCACAGTTTTCAGGTCTGATGGGCTGTCCGGAGGCTCTGTAAAAAGAGCATTCCGGTCATTAAAGATAAAACACAATTTTATAGTCTATAAATTAAAAAATCCATAGTCAAATCCTATATATCCTCCAGTGGAAATAACACCTAATAATGATCAATATTGACCAAAAAACTTCATAGGCTAACTCCGTTTGTTCTCCCACTGGTAAATAACGCCTACCAATGTTCAAAATTGTCCAAAAACTCCACAGTCTAACCCCATATATCCATGCACTGGCCTATAACACCTAACAATGATGAAAATAGCCTAAAAAAAGGTATAAAAAACTCCTGTCGTCTTCAGGTGTACTTAATAACTTAGCCTACATCTAAAAATATATTTTTTAACAATACTAAGTTAGTAACTACACTGAAGACAGCAGGAGTTTATTATACCTGTCAAAATGTTGTGTTTCCCTAAACACTTGAAGCATTGGAAATCTCCAAATGTTTTCTACCTATCAGAGCAATCCCTTGCTGACAAATAACTTTCAAATAAGTCTAAATCCTTATGTTTTTTAACTATTTGACTTATGCGCTTTGTAATTGTTACGTATAAGGCATGTAATTATTATAATAAATAAAAAAATACAGCACTCATTTGTCATATGAAAGAGAATACCTTACTAAATATGTGAGCATGACGTGATATGGAGCTACTTAAAGTAAAGTTAACTCCAACATGCGATTTTACATATTTTAATAAAAATCACATTCATTTAAAAAAAAAACTAAGATTACATTTAGGTTCAAATGTACTAAATCAGGTATTTGCTTCGGAATTAAACTAAACAATATTTGAGTGTATACAGTATACCAAGTTCAAATTATAATCATGCGTGTTATGTTATTTAATAAAAATATAAGATAGTACTTTTACATATAACACAGCTGCTATAATAAGAAACTGAGGCCAAACGCATGGATAAAATATAGGTAAATAAAGATATACACAAATCAGTCATGAACTTAAGGGATCAAGTTAATATTGACTCGTTTTTATTTGGAACGTATCAAATCCATTTAAACACTAGTTAAAATACGGTATGGTTATTAAAATACGAAATATGGGATTCAAGGTGATTCATTAGTGAGAGATGCTTAATGGACCATACAGTTCGGCGACAATAACTGGGAAACGGGAATTACAGTCCTTTGTTAGTAGGATAAATGAAGTCATCCAATCGATTTATGACAATGGAATAAAACACAATAGATTGGTGTGGAATTACTTTCCGTGTTGTTCAGTACTAATGCTTATGAACTTTTGATTATCTTGTAAACCTCTCGGTTAATATGGCATTTAGCGGTTTCACCATATTTTCATGATTTTGTTGAAGTAGCCAACATTAACTCTACGGACACGAATCCAGTGATTTGTTTTATCGGAAATGCCAATATTTTATATACCGTAACAAAATTGTTAAAAAAAAAAAAAAATAGTATTAATTGCAAAAACGTTGCTAGGTTAGTTTTGATTAATACATGATTGGTAGAATAGGTCAGGTTATTTTAGGTTAGGATAAGTTGGGTTTAGGTTATGTTTGTTACAAGCTACCTAGTACTAAGATATACAATGCACATACAAAAATATTAGGTAACTAACCCAACCTAACCTAAGATTCCACAGCTTACCTAACCTTATCTAACCAAACCTAACCTATCTTAACCTGGTTTTGTTGTTAAATATCTCCGTTATAGTTTGTTGTAAGACGAATTATTCTCATTTAGGAAGAAAAATTTCACAATAATAATGTAATATACTTTAGAAAAAAAGCTTTTATTTTTAAAATGTTTTTAAATAGCTGTTTTCGGAGATCATTTCTTATATATTTATGATCAATTTAATATTGGCTAGTCAAGTAAATCGTAAAAATGTGGTGAAACACCTATATACAATATTTACCAAATACTCTATTCAGGGCAATCTTTTTGCAATCAGCTAGGCTAGCTAAGGGATAATGTTCAATAGCGGCCGTAGAACGTTTGGCACACATTTTTGGCCGATTTGGAATGGCACGTTTGGCACAGTCATTAGAGGGGATTAAGAAGGGTCAACCTGTAAGTTTCAGAAAGGCACGATTGGCACACACCGCCCGGCCAGGTAGTAGCAGCCAGGTGGCCAGAATGCGGGAAAATGGGAACTTTCTTGCCCCCGCAAATTCCCTGCTGTGGTGCTTATTGAAGTAAGCAACTAACCTAACCTAACCTAACCTGCGGTAGATCACAGCTGCTACCCAGGTAGATCACGGATGCTACCCGAGTAGATCACGGCTGCTACCCAAGTAGATCACGGATGCTACCCAATTGGAACACGGATGCTACCCAAATAGATCATGATCTAACCTAACCTAACCTAACCTAACCTAACCTAACCTAACCTAACCTAACCTAACCTAACCTAACCTGCGGTAGATCACAGCTGCTACCCAGGTAGATCACGGATGCTACCCGAGTAGATCACGGCTGCTACCCAAGTAGATCACGGATGCTACCCAATTGGAACACGGATGCTACCCAAATAGATCATGATCTAACCTAACCTAACCTAACCTAACCTCACCTAACCTGCGGTAGATCACAGCTGCTACCCAGGTAGATCACGGATGCTACCCGAGTAGATCACGGCTGCTACCCAACTAGATCACGGATGCTACCCAATTGGAACACGGATTCTACCCAAATAGATCATGATCTAACCTAACCTAACCTAACCTAACCTAGTGAGGTTTAAATTTAAAAATTTGTTTTATCATGGGCAAATGACTGCCACGCAGAGTTGACGGGGATAATACAATTCCCGTTTTCCCTCGTTCGATGGCGTCTACCTGGTCGAGCGACTGTGCCAATCCTGCCTTTTCCAAGCAGGCGAGTTGACCCTACTTATTCCGCTCTAATGATTGTGCCAAAACTGCCCTGGGCAGAAGGTCCAAAAATGTGTGCCAAACGTCCGATCCCCTCAATAGCATACCTTGTACCATAAGCTGAACCAACTGTTGGTCTTTCCCGAAGAGGTTACTAGCCTGGCAGAAGTAAGCTCCACTGTCGGATGACTCTGTGGAAGATATCTGCAGCTCTGCTGTCACTCCTTCCGGTGTGGTATCTTGTTTTATAGTAACTCTGGAATGAAGGTAAAAATAATTACCTTTAAGAAACTTCATTTATGCTATAACAATTGTATTATAATGAATAATACTTAAACTGTCGACAAATAATGAGATCTACAGGGTGTCCCGTAAGTAACCAGCCAAACTTCTGGAGGTCATTCCTTGGGTTAAAACAAACAAAAAATTTCATGTGTACAAATCGTCTATCTCGCTCCATTATCCGGCTATCTGTCTGTATGTGTTTTTTACTAAAAACTTAATATCTCAAAAGTTATTTAAGATAAAACCATGAAAATTGGTATAAATGTTGATCTTTACAGTATCTATATACTATTTAAATTTCATTTTTTTACAACAATCATTTTAAAAATGGCGACCATTTTAAATGTTTAAAGCCAAATATCTTAATAACCTTAAATTTTACTAAAAACTTGTTAGTTGCAAAAAGGTTTAAGAATTTATTTTTATAAATAATTATATAAAAAGTTTTAAGATTGAACAACTATTAACTGAGAAATTAAAATTTTTATCAAATTTGAAAACTAAAGTTTTCAATTTTATTAATATCAAGCATATTTTTATTTGATAAAAATTGTAATTTCTCAGTTAATAGTTGTTCAATATTAAAAATGTTTATATAATTATTTATAGAAATAAATTCTTAAACCTTTTTGTAACTTACAAGTTTTTAGTAAAATTTAAGGTTATTAAGACATTTGGCTTTAAACATTTAAAATGGTCGCCATTTTTACAATGATTGTTGTAAAAAAATTAAATTTAAATAGTGTATGGATACTGTAAAGATCAACATTCATACCAATTTTCATGGTTTTATCTTAAATAACTTTTGAGATATTAAGTTTTTAGTAAAAAACACATACAGACAGATAGCCGGATAATGGAGCGAGATAGACGATTTGTACACATGAAATTTTTTGTTTGTTTTAACCCAAGGAATGACCTCCAGAAGTTTGGCTGGTTACTTACGGGACACCCTGTATATAAATTCAGTTTTATTATCAGACTGATGTTCCCGTCGAAAACAATAACAACGATTTGGTCAATATTGACAAAAACTGTGGCCTATTGAAAACAGTGGGAGGGTTGATTAGAGACTTTATTAGTAGTGTTATTATTTATTACTTTATTAATAAGTAGTGTTACTTATTAAATACTCATAATTATTAAGAATTAATTATACATTTTTTAATAATATGCATTAATAAATTAATATACCATCTATCAATCCCTTATTAAAAAAAACTGTCTCAAGGAAAAGAATGTTTTAGGATTGACAATCGGTGCAAGAGGTACGACCTCTGACATATTCTTCAAACCATTAAAATAACTGAGTTTTACTTCAACTCAGAAAAAAAATTTGCTCAGATCAACCTTCGAATGTTGATTTTAACTGTCAAATCACACCTTCACACTGCTGTATGCAGTTCTGACCACTGATATTTATGCGAATCACCAAGCATCCTGATCTCAAGAGACCTATATTAATTCACTAGCATACAAATATCCATCACTTCATCATTCCTACAACCAAATCCACCATAGTATACATCATCAAATATTATTTTGAGTAGCATCCTTTGTCATCAGTCAGTCCACTTTAATAGTGGAAAGGACTACGTCACGACTAAGAAACCTCTCATCAGACCTTAACTTGGACAGGACTACGTCAGGAAGGTAGTCTCTCATCACTACCTTAACTTGGACAGGACTACGTCAGGAAGGTAGTCTCTCATCACTACCTTAACTTGGACATGACTACGTCAGGAAGGTAGTCTCTCATCACTACCTTAACTTGGACAGGACTACGTCAGGAAGGTAGTCTCTCATCACTACCTTAACTTGGACAGGACTACGTCAGGAAGGTAGTCTCTCATCACTACCTTAACTTGGACAGGACTACGTCAGGAAGGTAGTCTCTCATCACTACCTTAACTTGGAAAGGACTACGTCAGGAATGTAGTCTCTCATCACTACCTTAACTTGGACATGACTACGTCAGGAAGGTAGTCTCTCATCACTACCTTAACTTGGACAGGACTACGTCAGGAAGGTAGTCTCTCATCACTACCTTAACTTGGACAGGACTACGTCAGGAAGGTAGTCTCTCATCACTAACTTAACTTGGACAGGACTATGTCAGGAAGGTAGTCTCTCATCACTACCTTAACTTGGACAAATAAATGTCTCCCTTATTTAATATCTATTCTACAATTGCTATTCTTTAATGTTAGAATATTGACTTCTTAAAGAGTACTAAATGTGTTCACTTTTTGTCCTTTTTGTGGAGTACTAAATAAACTTTTGCACCACAGTTAAGAACTTTAAAATTATTCAAAACACTAAGCACATAAACCACTAGAAAGCTCATTCCTCTGTTTATGTAAATGTGCAATATTTGTAGGCCGATTTATGAGTCGATAAATAGACAAACACAGTATAGTCAGTTATGGTAGAAAAATCTGAATATAATGTTTTCCAGTAGTTAATATTGTGAAAAATATACACAAACGCTGATCTAAACAGTGTCACAAGGACCAGTGGACAGTTCCCATCATTGCGCCGAGAAACCCTACACGACGTTTCTACTGGGTACATCGTAAGTAGTTTGAAGCATTAAATGTAAATTACATATAACTAACTTATGTGTGTGGTTTGCAGTGGGGGGTGTTGTAGTTAATTTGTCTTGTATCCCTACCCTCAATTTAATTGGGGGGGGGGGGGTTAGCAGAGTACCCGGGGTCGTCTGGCGACCGGGAGCGTCGTAAGGATTTCTTGAATTTTATTGTGATATTACTAATAAATGATTTACATTTGAGTACAGTGTGTTCATGTTAGCATATAAACTTTAACTTATAATGTTTTTTATTTTTTTTTCATTATTTTCAAAGTACTTAATCATAATTTAATTAGATGTAATCTTGAAAAGAACAGGTTGTACCCCAAGTGGAAACGTGTATGGGTTTCTTCACAAAGTGATGGAAAATTTCCAACAACCCCTGTCTACCCTATAACATTCTCCTCATTATTAAATACAAAAATAAAATACAATGATGTATGGTACAGTTACAATTGTTTACTCACCTTGTTAAAATACAATGATGTATGGTACAGTTACAATTGTTTACTCACCTTGTAAAAATACAATGATGTATGGTACAGTTACAATTGTTTACTCACCTTGTTAAAATACAATGATGTATGGTACAGTTACAATTGTTTACTCACCTTGTAAAAATACAATGATGTATGGTACAGTTACAATTGTTTACTCACCTTGTAAAAATACAATGATGTATGGTACAGTTACAATTGTTTACTCACCTTGTTAAAATACAATGATGTATGGTACAGTTACAATTGTTTACTCACCTTGTTAAAATACAATGATGTATGGTACAGTTACAATTGTTTACTCACCTTGTTAAAATACAATGATGTATGGTACAGTTACAATTGTTTACTCACCTTGTAAAAATACAATGATGTATGGTACAGTTACAATTGTTTACTCACCTTGTAAAAATACAATGATGTATGGTACAGTTACAATTGTTTACTCACCTTGTTAAAATACAATGATGTATGGTACAGTTACAATTGTTTACTCACCTTGTTAAAATACAATGATGTATGGTACAGTTACAATTGTTTACTCACCTTGTTAAAATACAATGATGTATGGTACAGTTACAATTGTTTACTCACCTTGTTAAAATACAATGATGTATGGTACAGTTACAATTGTTTTCTCACCTTGTTAAAATACAATGATGTATGGTAGAGTTACAATTTTTTACTCACCTTGTTAGAATCTAAGTTATGAGGATTTTATTAAAAGAAAAAATAAGCTAATGAATATGATGTTTGGTTCTGATAAAACTGTGTAGTCATCCTTATTTTTATCCTAATTAGTTTTTGTAGGTCTGTACACTGCCATTTTATTATTTCTTCGGAAAATTGAGTTTAAATATACCTTAATATGTAAATATTACCTTTAGTATCTCCGTACAGCTGCTTTGTAACCGCTTTATTCAACAACTGAATACAGTGCTCCAGTATTCAGCTGCTTATGGCTAAATAGCCCACATAAAAAAGATATTGACGTCCAACTTAATACGGGCATAGGAGCTATTAAAGGTAATCTCATATCTCCCGGAGCTGTTGCAATACAGCTCCACCTGAAATAAGACGTAAGGAGGCACTACGTAAAGAATTCAATAAGATCTTGAATGCCTCGCACATCCCCATTACTCAGAATGTCCCACGTCAGAACGGCCGCTTAAAATATTGAAGGCCATCTCTACGTACTGCTTTCCAGTTGAGCAGATCAAATGTATCACCCAACACTAGCTAGGCCGTAGCGTGAAACAATTTTGATGGACGAAATAAGTTACTTATTAACGATCCGTCAATACCTGTAGGTGGGAAGAACCTACCTAGTAGGGAATAGCCATTATTGAATCGGTTCCGAACTGGAGTGGGCAGATTTAACTATTGGAAATACAAATTGGGGATTGACAGTAGATCAGTCAAGTGATTGCGGGGAGTCTATCAAAACAATGGTTCGCATAGTTTCAGAGCACCCCTTGCCCTTTACGAAGGGATTAGCTAGCTTAAATAGAATCACTGAAGAAGGTCTTAAACGGCTTGATGGATTAGATTTAGCTTCGTGACAGTTGATCATTTGTTATTAATTTAATTTATATTTTAATCTAATTACTTTTGGAGTTTTTTCAAAGTATAAAACACAGCTTTTATATAATTTTAAATTAATAATGGTAGCTGATAAAAACCCATACCTATAGTTGTTAGCCGGGGTAAGTTGGACCTTGCCGCCTCTGAGCCATCGCACGTTGATAGGGGTGTCACCGTTGACATTGCACACGAGGGTGGCGGTGTCACCCTTCTTGACAGACACCACTCGAGAAGGTGCCGAGAAGTAAGGAGATGCTACAACAACAATTATAATCACAACATCTGTCTTCCATTAAAATTGTTGACTAATTATTGCATTCAAAATAGTGTAGTAGTTAAACAGCAGTTTTTTATAAAATACTCGGAAAATATGTAAAATTGTGAGTTACATTCCATTTAGCAGGTATAAGTTTAATAACCTTACGTTAGATGAAAAATAAGTAAGCTACATGGTAATTTTTGTATCATAAATATAATTGAGAATATTTTACATTGTTTTTTATTAATATGAAATACCAAAACTAAATTATTTTTTCATTTTTACATTTCAGTATAACGCAACCATGAATTAGGGGTTAAATATAAAAGTAATAAGATTTCAACTTTCACATTAATACACTTTTGGACAATCAAATTAATTCCAATATACGATTATAAGTTATAGTGATGTTTCTGGAATAGAAGCTTTATTTATTTGTCCCAAAATATATAAATGGTAATTAATCCTGTAATTAATTACAGTTAAAATCTGAGCCTGATTTATTTTTAAAACTGATGAGAAGGAAAAAGCAGCTTATGCTTGAGCGGGCATTTGAAATAAAGGAATCTTTTGAGCTGTCTTGAAAGGCGAAAGATATCTTCCTTTTCAAATATCTTGAACTAAATGAATTTTCTAAGACAAACTGCAGATATATTTTGATTTATTCGTTATATCCAGCATGTATTTATTAGATATTCAGGCCGATCAAAAATGTGATTTATATAATTGCTTGACTTTATTTTTTAAACTATGTCCAGCAAGTAATTTTATTAATAAAAAAAAGATTAATTTTGTAATTTTACGTTTTTACTACTTTTAATGGAGCTGAAAACTTGGATAGTGACAGACAAATGCACTTTAACAGAAACATAAATTAAAGGAAATAATTTTGCTTGCAATATAGTTAGCTTTCGAATAGTAACATTTTCTCAAAGTAGTGGAGTAGTATATTTTAAAGAATTTTCAAATATTTTTTTAAAACGATTCTGTGCAAATATTTGCTCAGTAGTTGAAGGGGCAACTCAGTAGTGAATAGGACGTAAATCCTTATGAAAATATTCTTTGACATTCTATGACATAATTCTGAAAATATTGCACCAAAAGACACAAGTTATTGGATTGAAATATTATTTTATAAATCGTAGTCTGTCTTTTTGCTAAAAATTATTTTCTTAGTTAGATTGAACAAGATGGTAAGAAGATTTGTGTGTGTAGAATACAAAAGAATTCTCTTTAAACATGTATATGGAATAGTAATGATATGGCTACTAAAAACAAGCCGTCATTTATTAAAATGAGAATTTATTCAACCATTAGTGTTTCATTAGGATCGAGCATCTTTTCTAAACCAACATTGTCACGTAACAATCCCATTTACAATTCCTCAATCGTATGGCAAAATAATAGTAGCAAAAGGAAGCTAGTCCATAACAATCCTTAACAATATTAAATAATATGGAACATTGGTCAATTACAATTTACAAACTACTTAATTGATGTTGAATATCTAATTTTTTAAATTGATCAGGATCAGTGGTAAAATGACAATAGGTAGCAATGAATGACAAAAATAAATAAACAGCAATAAAAAATTGAACAATAATAACAAATAAAATAAGACATATAGCCTAACAGTATATATTGTGCTGTGGCCTAGATACGATCGTCTTGGGAAGGCCTGCTCTCTTCCTCTATGTGGGATGTTTGTTTTCGTTTATGTGTCGATGTAGGGTTTGTTCCGTTAATCCCTGTCTGCTCTTCTCTTCTTTATCGTTCGCCTTATTGTTGTTGTTTTCTTTCTGGCCTTCTATATTTCAATATGTCCGGCTAAGTTCTAATTGGCATTCAACTCCAGAGTCTGGGAGGGGAGGCGGATTGTCACCAGCATTGGCTTCCACCTTGTCATTTTGCAGCCTGGAACGCAGCGTAGGACCTACGGGCTGGGCAAACCACTAGGCCATTTTTCGGCCCAGAGGGAGCTAAGACTTCTAAATACAAGTGACCTCAACCCATTTCCCTTTTAAGATCCCCCCCCCCCCGATTGTGTTGTTCGTCTGTCATGTTTCTTCTGTGACATTCTTCCGTTTTGGTTGGACTTTAATATGTTAACTTTGGATGTCGTTTTAGCCCTCTTATTTAATATTTGATAAGAAAAAGTAAAGGGGGAGGAGTTTAAAGAGAGAAAAACTTTTGATTTGTTATAGTATTTTTTTGGTTAGATATTTTTTGTGTTATTTTTATGAGGCTGTAGGGTTTTTTTTTTGCTAACGAGGTTTTCTTAGGTTTATTATATGATTATTTTCTCATTAAGAGCCGCCCTGTTCCACCCCTAAGATTTGGTGAAATCATTACTTTAATATTTTTTTTAGCTTTTCCGAATTGGCCAAACTTGGTATTATTTTTTGGGTTTCCGAGGCCCCGACTATTTATTATGTCCGTTATACTTTTCTGTAGTTTTTAAAAATTAATATGTTACCTTTTTATTTGTTTTTAGTTACCATTAAATGTATTTCTGAAGTATGTTTGTATTTTTTTTTTAGTTTTTTAATTAACATAATACGTGTGGGCCTTTGCTGAAAGAGTGGGAGGGAGTAGTTGAGGATTTCATGTAGAATCATCTCTACAGGAGTGACAGGAGCATGCTACTTGTTTGGATGGGCCAGTTAGAATCCAAGTTGCAGCTTATCAACCAGGCGGAGGAGCTTGAGGTGGCTGATCGGACCTGGATGCAGGTGGGTTTAAGTTTTTGGAGTGGGTCACCCAAGCTCTTTTCGGACTATCTTCACCTACTACGAAGAGGCTGCCTTCGTCCTTTTCTTCGTGTGGAGCCGATATAAGTCCCCGAGCCAGTGGCCTCGCCATATTTGCCTGAGGTCCAAATTGTCCCAGCTGCTCAGCTGATGTTTTCATTGGCTGTTCCTCCAGCCTCAATCCTGAGGAAACATCACGCCTGGTCTTTGCCGTACACCCTTTGACCTTCAGAGATCTGTATCAGCTCTGCATCACATCAAGGAGCGTCAGGCTTTCTGATAGGTTGAGGGAGGAGTGTGCCAGAGATTTTCCGGTCAGGCTGTACAGATGTGACTGTCCAGTCCAACTCGTGGAGCAGTGGGTGCTCTAGTTTGTCTTCACTGTGGAGCCATTGCCCACAAAGCCGTCAGAGGGAGCAAACAAATGGGAAGGGGGTTGCCTTCCAGGTGGCTATCCTAACACCAAGTTTGAGTGCTGCCTCTGAAGAATGTTTTGCGTTAAAGGGTTAACCCATTGTACCAGGGAATGGCTGGCATGGTTGCACTGAGCATCCGAGCCAAGTCCTCAGTGTGTACGTTAATATCCTTGTGGGAGACTCCGAGGTCAGAACTCCTCTGGATTTTGGATCAGCTCGTTGTCTCATTTTCTCTACCTTATTCCAACAATTTTCTGACCTGGGTCCAGTAAAATACATTAAGGACAGTTGCGACCATACTTATGGAGTTTTGCAATTCTCCTTTGTTCATATTTCTGAAGTGTTCCTTTAAATCTCGTGAACTGTAATATTTAAGGCTTTTCGTGAGCGTGGAGCTTTCTTGTTTCCAAGAACCTTAGTTTACTAACTATCCTGGGGGCGGATATTATTTCTAAGAGTAGTCTGGGTCTGAATCTGCAGAGCCAGCATTGTTTTTTTCTTTTCAATCGCAGGGTGTTGATTCCTCTAGGAAACTGCCGCTCTGTTACTTCCACAGTTCGAGAGGTAGATTGTGAGGCAGAATAATCTAATGTGTACCTTGTTGGTCATCTTCCCTCTGAGCAGGGAGAAGAAGTCAGGGAGTTGGGTTCGCGCTTCCCTGATGTGCTGATTTTCGAGCAAGGAATTACTCACCTTCTATAATACCAGATCCACCTGACTGACACTTTGCTGGCGCACTCCCTTTTATGCAAACTGCTCCAACCAAGATGGATGTCCTAAGATGCATGATTAAAGATCTGCTTCAACAGGGAGTCATCGAACCCTCCCACTCAGCTTATGCAAGTTCAGCATTCCTGGTACCCAAGTCTAATGCTAGGAAGTCTAGGCTAGTAATCGACTATCAGTGTCTGAATGCCGAGGTATCCAGGATCATTTAATAATAATTTAGTTTTTTAATTAGAATATGTATATATTTTTCATTTTAAGAAATCTTTTTGAATAAACTGTATTTTGGTCGTAACGTGTGTTTATTGTTCTGTGCCCTCCTCACTCCAGTGACTTCGCACCCACCCTCGGAATGTCCAGTGGTTTATGATTTTATGAGGGTGGGTTGCAATATAGGTAATAGATAAAAACAAAATGATAAGAAATTAGTAACGTTTAATCGTTCCACAATCACAACTTTCTAATTATGATTGTGTGGTATAAAACTGTATCATAATATTAGTACGTGACCCATTCAAAAATGGGTGTGCCTGAAATACACGATAAAATAATCACAGAGCAACATCGTCAAGTTTCTCACTCGCTAAGTACTCGTGTTTGATACGCAGACACGAGTACTTAATGGGTATGTACTTATGGGTGAATTTGAGGGGCGAACGAGTGTGATTAGTGTAGATGAATGAATATAGTCATGGTTTCTACCTAAGTTTGACTGTTCCTCAAATATAAATATATATTAAAAGCCCAATATCCAGGGTAACAAAGGGACCTACAGCTTTTTTTAGAATCATAACCACAGTAGACATATTTTTAACAAACTGACCAATCTGAAACTCAGTTATCTTCCCTACACATCATCTGAAACTAGAATACCATCCAACCTGGACACCACAGATTTCTCTAGCAATTCACATGTAGATGGTAACGATTAAGAGGACTGAGTACAGATGTTAGTGCCTCCACAACACTTTGTCCCCTAGTTTCTCGGTTACATCACTGTGTCACTAGTGCCGACGTGTGTTAAAAGTTAAACTAGTAGATGTTCACTGTACGGCACCGTCGTAGTTAAATGAACAAAAGCCTGAGAACACGTTTTCTTTAAAAGGTTCTCAACATTTCACTTTGAATCCTTCCAATGAACTCTGCCGCATAATACTCACGAGAAACGAAACAATGTAGTAAAAATATACAGGAGAATATGTAGTATATTCTAACTAGTATGTTTTTATAGTCCAACAAGGTCCGAAATAAATAAGAAAATTATACTTTATAAATACAATAAATCAAAATAATTTATTGATTGTGATCCCTTACAGTTTACACGGAGCTGGATGACTTTCCCTATTCCATTTCCGATTCCATTGGTTGCTTGGCAGAGGTAGAAGCCCTCTCGATCTTCCTTGACGTTCTGGAGAAGCAGTGATCCATTGTTGAGGAGTCTGGTGTATACTCGCTCTCTGATCTCCTCATAGTCTCCGGACTTGCTTCCTGATGCCGCAAAAAAAGATGATCTTAAAAATGTGCTTTAAAAAATGTTCAAACATCTTAATACAATTAAATTCACCTATAACTTTTCATTTACAGTGGTACTGAAATCTTTACTAAAGAAACTAATATTTGTAAATTATCTATAGAATGCTCATGAGATTATAGGGTGGCATAAGATGATTTTAGGCATAATAAGGACTATGAACTAAACTTTTATCAGTCATGGTTGTAATTTTGTTAATTTTACTATATTATACAGGCCCTCTAAATATAAATCTGGTTTGTAAAAACCAATAGTTTTGAATTCGGTAGCTTTTGAAGAAGAGTTATTTAATGTGATACTGAAAAATTGCCGGCTAGGAGGCACGAGTTTTGACATAATTAAATTTAACTTTAAATGTAAGTAAATGGTTATAAGTGTAGTAAAAATTGATGGCTACCACAAAAATTCAAATTATTCAGTGATTTTGGGTTGTAACCTTGGAACGTGATGCTCTACACAGTAAGCCCCTATTATAACATAAGTTTTACTAAACATATTATGCATCGTTAGTACCCTAAAACAATAAATAAAAGACACAGAGTTCATATAATACTTAATTTTATCAAGCATGTTGCTCTGAGTGATTGGCTAAATGCACTACTATGTGATACAGTTACCAGCAGCTTTTTTCCATGTGACGACTGGCTGGGGCACTCCTTGAGCCTGACAGTTGATGATCAAGTGTCGGTTCCTCTCCACACTTACGTCCATGGGCTCCACCAGCCATCGAGGGGGCACTGGTACATCACAGACATGTTAGTTCAGCAAACATTATCAGCAAACTTATAAAATGAGTTAACAATTTACCCAGTAACAGCTCCAAACAACCCTGACAGACATAATATAAGACAAAAACATAGCGTGCGAATATTGGAGGAAAGAAATGTATGACAATTTATAGTTCTTTTAAGCATCAATATTATAGTACAAACTATACCATGGATCTTATTATGTAAATACATAATAACATCTATGGTACAGCTGCTGTGTTTTTTCTTTTCTTATTTCTTTTGTTATGATAGTTATTCTTGTGGTGTTGTTGATTGATTTAAAAATGCCTGCTGGTACTAAAATAAAAACCAAATACTATTATTGCAACAATTGTATTTTAACGCACGTACCAGTAGCTGTCAAGTTGTTGGTATCAATTGTTTTATTAATTACATTAAAAAACACAACAGTAGTGGGAAATCAAATTTTATTATTAAAGCAAAATTCAGGAATTATTTAAAAGACATTTTATCGATTGACTCACATAAACTTAAATAAATCCCTCTAGACAAATATATGTGCAAATGTTTACACATTTGACCATATATTTCTGGCATCATTTACCAATCTCCTTCTCATCTTCATGTAAGCATGTTTCAATTTGAACATTACCTTACCTTAACATCAATATAAGTTTCAATGAAAAATGTTAATAATCAGTTTATACTTTTGAAAATATAACCAATTACGATTGAAATAGTATTTAAGTTATTTATGCCTAATTCTAACTGAGGAAACATTTATTTTGGGATACCGGGGTGAATGCAATAACGTCGAACACAAGTACGAAAGTCTCTACGTGGCAGAAGCTCTGTCTACACAAATAGATCTTGAATAGAGTAGACACAGCACTACAAAGTGCAAAGTGCAAGTGCAGAAAGCTGTAATAAGCGTCTAAACAACATAGATACGTAAGTTATTCAGAAGCGGTTTAGTTTTTTGTGTTAGCACCTAGGCATTTCTAAGAGAGTTATTTTTATTTTTATTAAAGCCAAGACATATATTTATTTATTTTCGGTTTAAATCTAGGACTATGTTAACTGTGTAATTATTCTACGCTATTTGACATTTATCCAGCCAATCTACTACGATGTGGTGACATTTAGAGAAATAAAATACAGTTATAATCGATGCTGCGAAGCTCTGATACCAGTGAGGGAAACATTAATCATCTTAACACTAGTGTGGGTGTAACTAGGTATAGAGTCTAAACTACTCTAAGATTTAGAGAAAAAGTGCAAAAATGTAAAAAAGGAGTTGAAAAAGATAAAAGGAAAAATAGAACAACAAAAAGAAGGTGCAAAGATTACCTCGTGAAACAAACCTTGGGTCCATAGTCGCAGGTGCATTCCCTTGTGCCAAAGCAACCGAAAGAAATAACATCCAGTATAATTGAAATGCGTGCGTCTTACCTTTGACCTGGAGCTTGCTGGTGTACCTCACCCTCGCGGCGGGGTTGGAGGCTACACACGTGTACTCCCCAGAGTGGGCTTCGGTCAGGCTGGGAATGTTCAGGAGGCTAGAATAGAGGTCAAGGGTTGAGACGTTAACTGCCAGATGTGAGGGCAGCTTGGCCCCGTCTTTGAGCCAATGGATCTGCAGGGGCGGGTCTCCCTGACTGACGCCACACACCATGCGAGTGCGCGTCCCCTCGGGGAGCCCTTCCCCGGGGAACGAAAAGGGTTCAATTACGGGAGGAACTGGAAGAATTAAAGATATAAAGAAGTCAAAAATGTAGTAAAAGAGTCGAAACTATTTTGATTATACGTGGTTTACCATTGACCACCAATCGTTGAGTCTGTGTCACCTCTGCGGCCGGGTTCCGGGCCTGGCACGTGTAGTTCCCGTTGTGATCTGGAGATAAACTTTCTATCAATAGAATACTATTGAACTGGTCGACTTGGTTGACGGCAACTCTGTGCTTGGAGTCGACAGGCTTGCCGTCCTTCAACCACGTGATGGTGAGGGGAAGGTCGCCCTTGGTAACTGAGCATGTCAGGGTGGTGCGCTCACCAAGATGTAGGGTCCTGTCCGAGACAAACGGCCCTAGCTTGGGAGGAACTGCAATACAGTACACTGATCATTCCTTGCCACACTTATTGTCTAAAAATGTATCCTTTTATATGGATATTGTGTCATAATAGTGAATACTGTATAATGCTGTTAAAACTGATACTAGGTGTTGCCAATTTTAATTATGTCATAACAGATCATGAACGTTAGTTCAAATTACCATGGCTATCAAAGACTTGTTCCAGATATACTAAATCATACTCAAACAATCTTCTAAAATAAAGCTCAGGTTGTTTTATATTAATATGATTATAAGTAAGTGAAAACTCTATTCATAATAATTCCAAAAACATCAAACTTTATTCACTAAAGTAAAGATGTATATAAACTGTAGCTATTATCTACATATTTTTTTACAAACTGTAGACTATACATTTTTTATTATTTCAAAGGTTAAATTGTAAAAATCTAACACATCAACTGAGCTCTCAAAGGACTCACCCATAAAGGAATGGCAGTAAGAGGAATAAAAATAAATGTGTAAGTGGGGGACGTTAATAAATATGTGTGTGGGAGTCTGGAGAAGTTCAAAGGCTCTAGAAGAACGCATTAAAAATAATAATATCTTATGCATAGTACAGTAAAGTGATACTAGAGTGGGTGAGAATACTGAAGGTCTTGACAACGTATCGATTTCTTACAAATTATATGTCAAAAAGATTAAATACTTCTTCATACACCAAAATAGGCTATAAAACAGAGTATTGTTCTCAAAACAATACTATAGAACTGAATGATATATTATAATGGTAAATAAGTATGAAGAATTTGTACTATACAATAAAATACACAGCGAAGACGTTGACTTTCTGCCACTTGTTCCTTTCCATCTCTTCCGGCCCTATTATTCCTTTTAATGTTCATACTATACGTCCTTTATTGCCATCACTATAATGGGCTTAGACTTCTTCGTTTAGCAATCCATTTTGGGAAATTAACAAGATGTAGAGTATTTCTTAGAAAGATAATGTGTACTAATAATGTTATGAATGTATCTTACTAGGTTAAATACATAAGAAAAGACACTTCCTTAACGCAAATGATTAAAATAAAACGGTAATTTCCATTACAGAAGCACTTAAAAAAATGTAAAGTAATTGCAAAATAAAATCGGAGGTAATTATATACCTCTAAAATTCCTTAGTTTTGTTTTAATACTGAACTGTCACTAAAAGGAATATTCGTACTTCTGATAGCCTTGAAGATGACGATACAGTTCTGACCCTAGCATGGACTGAAGTTGTTCAGTATACAAGAAGAAAGTTAACTGTATTTACGATTAAATTATATTACAAACAGAAAACAAAATAGGACTAAACAACGAACTCGTAACCTAATAGTACATATGATGAACACAACATTGTCTATCAAGATCCTTCCCTAAATTGCTTAAAGTTTTTTATGAAATGAAAATGATGGAAAGGTATATAAAAGAAACGTGATAAAGTTAATAGTGATCAGAGAATTGGTTGTCCAAAGAGCAATAGTTGAATGTTATGATACATATTTGGAACCAAATGGGAAGCCAAACAAGAGATTCGATTGTATGTTACGATCAAATTGAATTGCTGATGAACCACTCTTTCTTTATATTTGTACAATCTAGAAATATTTGATCAGATGTTTGAAGGAAGAACTACAGCTGGGTAATAACCAAAACGATTTCCTCACCAGTAGAAAACATTTTGAAAAACTAACAGAACAACAACCTAAGTTGCATCCTTAAAAAATCTACTTCAGATGTCATGTAAGATATGACATAATCATATAAATTATGAGTGTATATTACACATTATTCTGTAAAAGATAATTGATTCCTTCGATTTTATAGTTATTGACACTTACGTTCCATTAGAATCGCTTGTTAGTTCTAAAACGAATTCTAGCTTTGAATAAATATTTACTAGAATATTTATTCACAATCGAATTCTTATGTTTGGAATTCAAATTAAAAGAAAAGAAAAACGTACCTGGTGAAACACTAAACTAGAGATATAGGAACACACCAATTATCAGTTTCTATCTCCACTTTACTAATTTTCCAGGCATGATTCTCCTTTCTTTTTTCATTGATATCTAGAACTAGTACTTTAAAAATAACGTGTAGATAGTTACTAAACATTAAGATTATTTGATATAGGTGTCTACATCTTTTTATTCAGCCTTCCATATGACTACCAGTATCAGATTACCTTAAACTGTTGCACTAAAGTCCCCATATTTAGACTTCAAGCAGAGAACGGAATGCGTTCTTGAAGTGCTTTGTTCCATGTGCAAAAGTAAACAGTTTTCTTGTACTTTTTTTCTGAACTTGTACCAGTTCAGAAGTAAATACGACTTGATTAACATACATAAATATACCATTGTGTCCGACTTTGTTATTTTGATATAATATCAATATATTATCTATTTATGTTGATGCGTGAGTGTGTTTGTGAAAAATGCTGTTCCGTGATAGTAAAGGCATGTTCTTACTCTAAGTTTTATGTCTGATTTTATATTTTCGTGAGTCTGTCTGTATGGGAGTTTACGTAAGCATGATTTTAATAGTTGGTAAATGTTAGGCAAGAGAAAACCGAATATCAAAGACTCATTCGTTTTTCATGGAAGATTGACGTTAATGTAGTAAAAAAAAGAAAAAACAACAGACAATTTTATCTGTTAAACATATTTTCTTAATTTATACTTTTTGCAACCTGCATAAAGTAATTCACGTTTTAAAATTAATTGTTATCCAACACTCAACGCATTCTGTTAGCCAAAAAGTACAAGCACATAAATTAATTATACGTTTGAAATATGTAAGTAGTTTGTGTTTTAAACTTGAGCCATAGTAATCAGAATAATATTTTTACCTGCATGTACTTTAACCTTGTATTAATCCTAAGATTTCTGTTCCCCTTGTACCCCCATCTTACCTATGACAGCCACCTCTCCACTACGTCTTGCACTCTGACCCTGCTTGTTGCGGGCCCAGCACGTATATACCCCTGCGTCCGCAGCCTTCTGGACCGACGATATGATCAGGGTCCCACCTATTACCTTTTGTCGAAGATCATCCGGCAGCTCCCGTCCACCTATGTACAAAATAGAATAAATTTAGTTTTATATTGTTTTACCAATATTCTAAACATTAGTATGTTGATCATGACTATCGTGCAACCAAATTATTGAATATACGCAATGGTTATAATATAATAAGGTCAATGAGTTCTTAAAAAATTACATTTTTCTATATCTACTTTAGCATTTACTCGATGCGAGTTGCTATAGATAAGCCGCTTGGATTGCTACCTACAAAAAACAATGATGTGCGAGATTGAATTGTGGAAGTGAAATAGTGAACTAGTCTTCCCTCAGTATGTCACCCCTTCTTAGAGTTATCATAGAAACTATGAAGACCCTAGATTGCTTTCTAGCTGCGAAGTAGACCCCCTTCCAATACGTCAACAGTAGCTTAGGTATTGGTTGGTTTGATGAACAATAGAGAATCAAGGTTAAAATTATGAAAATTTAATCATTATTTCATATTCAAATAGTAAAAAAGAATGTGAACAACAAATAGAAGCATCAAAACAAATTTGTACAGTTCATCGCAGTTACTATTTACAACAAAATAGTGTTACGGAAGTGGATCACAAACGGGAGTTTGAAGGTGGAGTTAGTGGAACGTGATGTACGGCTGCGGAGCGGTGGGACATTTCCCCTCTACCACTTAAACCCCTATGTGTGCTAAATATTACATGGCTGTTGTCATCTGCCCGGCCTAAACACTTTGAATTGGGAGACACTAGCGCTCGTAGCGGGTAATCACCCAAGTAAGTCACATCGGGCTGAAGGCTGACCATAAGTTTATCCTTCGTATTCAGTCTGTAATCATTGGTAAAAGTAACTCAATATACAGTTCATAATTTTCTAATACTATTTTGTAGAATTCTTGTTTAAACTTTATACAAACATAAACTGTAGCTCAGAACTCGGCATGTTAGCAATGGACTTAATGGTATATACAGGGCCACCGACTATTTCATATAACTCAAGATATATTTATAGTGGATGTAAATATTGTGCAACATAAATACAATTTATTCTTCAGATATCTTACTTCGTTCCCAGTGAATCTCCTCGATTGGATAGCCAGCAACAGGACACTTCAGCTGGAAGGTCTCTCCAGCTACTGCCGTGACCTTGGGTATTAGACGAATGTAAGGGAGGCCTGAAAAAATTATTACAGATAGAGCCATAGGTTCATACGAATACAAAAACTTCTCCTCTGTAAATAACTAAAACGTTTATATTAAAGTGAAATTTAAAAGTTAACAAATGATTTCTATATTTCAAATGTATATATAAAGTAAAAGCTACATAATTATCTCAACCTTTCAGCTAAGTATATAAGCACCAAACCAAAGAAAATACATAAGTGATAATAAGAGTTTATTATTGAACTCTGGATAGATATGTTTATTAAATTTTATTTTGTTATTGCACTATTAACAAAACTAAAGCCATAGACTTCACTGAAATACATTATTCCGGTTAAATATTACAGTTTCGATGACTTTATTTAGTTAGTAAAAGTTTCTTCCTCGGTAAAAAAATATTGTGAACTGCATCTAATTTATGTGCTAAAGTCTTATAATGTTGTAGGGTAGAAAGAAAAGACACATCTGCAATATTTATGAAAAACATTTAAACAAAATACAAATTTTCATTAAAAGACTTATATTTCCTTCTTCACTTATATTTAATACAATGCTTTACAACATTTTTAATTTCGGACTCTCATTGAATTTGTTTATTAGATTGAATAAGACATAGTATCAAGTAAATTAATAAGAATTCCTTTTAAATTTACTTTTCTGGAAGTCTCACCATAGACGTTGAGTCGAGCCGAGTGAGTCAGTTTGCCAGCACGGTTTTCTGCCGTACAGGAGTACTCACCACCATCCTCTACCGCCACGTTGGAGATGTTTACGTGGCTAATGACGTCACCGTGTACAGTCAGGTACTGACCAATCATAAATCTGTAACACCAATCAATCATAACCAAAGACGTTGAGTCGAGCCGAGTGAGTCAGTTTGCCAGCACGGTTCTCTGCCGTACAGGAGTACTCACCACCATCCTCTACCGCCACGTTGGAGATGTTTACGTGGTTGATGACGTCTGGATCATAAATCTGCAAAACCAATCAATCATAATACAATGGACAATGAGACAACGTCCTTTTATGTTTGTCAGTGGTCTTGACCGGAATATTCCAATGTTATCGTATGATAACTGTGTGATAGCCCATCGGAGCCACTTCTAGCGTGGCTGCTCCTTGGATAGGTGAACGTCTGAGTGATTCCGTCCTTGCACGTAGACTGCCTTCCCGATCACTGGTGGTGGTTCGAAAGTCACCATTAAGCCGTTGGTCTCCTTATTAAGTGTTCTAATATTAAGTGTTCCACGAGATGGATTCATGTCCCTAACTTCATCTGGTGAAATGAGATATCCTTCAACTTTTTTACATTTTACTGAAAAATAATAAAGCTGATATGAGGCTCATTAACCTGTCACTTTGGGAAAGTAATTTAAAATAGTATTTCCTTATTGAAGTAAAAATTTTGCTTTCATTAATTGTATAATTATACATGAGATGAGGGTCAGGCATATTTTTGCATTTAGTTTGTTAGTGTGTAGATTAAATTCAATTTTCCTTATTTCGTAATATTTTATAGTAAACTGTTTGTCCTCTTACTTATATTTTTACTACACTCAATGATCTTATCTATTTAAGTAATTTGAAAGTATTATAAATAAATGTATATCGAGATTACACCAATTTAACGATTTTCTAATATTTAAATTAGCTAGAAAAATTAGTACAATATATAAAAAAAGTTTTATTCACAAAATCAATTTTAGCAGACAATTTAAAATTATCTAGCTTGTTTTCTCACGCTAGTATGGTGTGTTATTAATTTAATCATTGACTTCAATATATAAATTGGCATTAATCAAGTCAGAGTCTTTTAAATACCAAAGGTTACACTTAGGGAGATTTAAACTTAAAATTCAAATGTTGAATTGCATATTTTAATTGTTGTTCTGAGTAAAGAAGGTTGTTTCCTATATTCGTAAACAACAGTAATCAGAACTAAACACTTTATAAAGTCATAATTGTAAGTTTTAGATGTATACTGTTCAAATGAAAGTTGGTGAACTTAACATAATTGGTCCAATACTTAAGTATTTGGGCAAGTTGTATTTTGGAACTCTCCACACTTTCTTATAAATGTAAGTAACCTGGTGTGATTCCAAGAGCTAACAATTAATTATATGATTTTTATTTTAAAACTTCAAAACAAAACACCTTTTTCAACAGTAATTTAGAAAAAATAGTTACGAATTTTATTTTTCCAAATGTGGGAATCATCATAAAACTGTATGAAAAATGTCGTCATTTATAACTTGTAGCTGAAACTAATGCTTCGAAACTATAGCAACTTTAAGTGGTTTATATTTCAAACCCAGTAAATATTTTAAGTAATTGGACATATTTTTACTAGTGTATTACTTCACCTTAATATGGTACTCTTTTTTAAAAGTAACGTAAATCATTTTAGTTGCTTTGGAATATGTTTGATTTTAATAGTAAGCTATTAAATTTGTGTCTGAGTCAACTTATTTTGTCATATGTATAAAATTCCATATATTTACATCGCCAATCCTGAAAATCATTTCCAAAGAATAATAGTATTCATATATATAATTCAATAAAAATAGAATAGAATAGAAATATTTTTATTCCAAAAATATTTTCACAATTTTTACAGTTATATGGTGGAATTACTAGCCATCTTATCAGGTAGTGATGGCTAGCACAAACAAAATACTACAATGGGTTGGTTATTCAGTCAGAGTTATGATCTTATCAGTGATATCTGGACTGGACGGCACCGCAGCACCTACAACCCATGACTCACGTATCACACATCACTCTGAACAAGACCATTCACTTCTTATTGTACTATTCTACTTATAAAACTAAATAACATAAAAAAACAAAGTAATATATTCCTAGTTACATTCTTAAAATCCACAGCAAAACTAAATAATTTCTCTTTCCCATATAAGAGCAAAAACAAAACTCATTTTTGGTTAACCACTCATGACATAATGTAAAATAAATCGTTAACATCGTCTTTGGTTAGCAACCATCGCTTAACCTTAGCTAGAAATTGTTTACATGTTTTATTATTGACTTTTATGAAATTTGGCAGTTGATTGTAAAATTTTGGTGCTAAAAACACAAAGCTTTTTTTGAAAATAGTTTTATTAAGTTTGGGATGGGTGTGGAGGCCAAGGGCTGCACTTCTTGTTTTATTATATGCTCTTTCAACCCCATAAATTCCACTTCTGTTATAAAAAACTTTCAAAACTTTGTATACAAATAGGTGAGTTAAGGGAAGAATCTTTAACTGGCCATACAATGGAAGAGCAGAAACACGTTTTGATTGAAAAGTTAATATCCTAACGAAATAATTTTGTGTTCCAATTAATGGTTTTATGGAAACTTTGTCAGTACCTCCCCAGTTTTCTATTGCATAATTTAATTTTGAATCTATTAGTGCGAAGTAAAGACCGTGCAAGAGGTTTGGATTTAAAATATTTCTTAAGAAATAGAATTTTCTGATGTTTTTTGGTAGTTGCGCTTGCAACTGTGAAATGTGAGGTTTCCATGACAACTTCTCGTCTAGGTAAACCCCTAAATACTTAGTTTGTCCAACTTGCTCAATTTCGACACAGTTGCAATTTTGGTTGGGTTGGTAACAGTCGTTACTCATATGGAATCGTAGATCAAAGTCAAAGGAAAAACTTCTTAGATCAAAGTTAATGAGCTTTGTTTTTGAAGCGTTAACTATCATTTCATTACTGTTGCACCAATTTCGAAGTGTTTTTAGATCTTCATTCAAATCTATCCAAATAGGAGCCCAATGCTTGTTTTTATAACGGAGTGTGATATCATCAGCGAACGCACTAATTTTCCCACGCATTAGGATATTCAGTAAACTGTTTATAAATATTAGAAAGAGAGGAGCAGAAAGCACGGACCCCTGTGGAACGCCTTTCGTTATAATTCTAGTCGGACTTAATATTTTTTTAATACGAACTTGTTGAGAGCGTCCAATCAGGTATGTTTTGAACCATTTTAAGGGAATACCTCTAATTCCTGCGATTTCTAATTTGTTCAGTAGAATTTTATGATCGACAAGATCAAAGGCCTTTGAAAAATCTATAAATATTCCCGATGTTTTTTCACTATTCTTAAAGCTTTTATAAACTCCTTCTGTAAACTCTCTGATTGCTAATTCCGTACCTTTTCCTTTAGTAAATCCAAATTGTTTTGGACTAAAAAATTTGTGCGTATCTAAAAATTTTAATAGCCGTATTTTCATAGCTCGCTCGAATACCTTGGATAGCACCGACAACAAGGCAATCGGCCGATAATTTGACAGTAAATCTCGCCTATCCTTCTTAAACATTGGTACAACAATACATTGCTTAAGTTTGGAGGGAAACTGTCCTGTAAAAAAACTAGTGTTGATTAAGTGAGATAATACATGACTTATTTCTGGGGCAATTTTCTTTATGAGCTCAACTGAAAAAGGGTCGCAGCCGACAGATTTTTTGTTTTTCAATGAATTTATTATTTTTAGTACTTCTTGCTCGCATACTGGATACAGGAACATGCTGTTTGTTTGATAAACACAACCAGAGGGTTCCACACCACCAGTGTTGGGCAAACCGGCCACCAGTGATAATGGAGTATCAACAAAATAGTCGTTCAACATATTAGCTAATTGTTGTAGATCTTCCACATTGTTACCGTCGTTGTCCTGCACACATGTTATCAGCTGCTTATCTGTCTTATCAGTTAAACTGTTGATTAGCTTCCACTGTTGAGAACTATTACCATTACATGCTTCAAATAAATTTGAGTAATAGTTGTCTTTAGCTTTACTAATATCCATATTACGTTTATGTACAAAATTATTAAAGTATGTTTTAAACTCTAGGTCATATGGCTTTTTTTTCTTTAATTTTGCTATTTTGTTTCTTTTTTCAATTTTGTTTAGTAGGTATTCATTAATCCAAATAACGATGAAAGGTTTTATTACTTTGATAAGAAATAATATTTTACAATAGTACAAATAACAAAACATGTAGAACGTTATAGTTTATCAATATTCCCGTGAGGTATTTTTTTCCTTCGCTGATTGGTTAAAACTTATAGTTGTAAGTACATTACCTAACGTTGTTGGGCAGTGAGAACCCATCCAGGGCCCAGGTGATCTGTGGTGTGGGGTTCCCCTGGGCACTACACTTGAGGGACACGGCTGGTCCTGGCTGCAGTGTCTGCTCTATGAAGGTGTATGACAGCGCAGGAGCAGCGTCTGTCAGAAACTCAATACATTAAGTATGTCATAGTAGATTGTTTACATTGAAATAAAAGTTAAATAAAACTGATAATGCATTTATCAAATCAATTGTAGCTTGTACGTTAAGATTGTTATGTAAGTTTAGTAATCATGACTAATTATTAGTAATCTATTAATCATATACCTGTAAAATGTATGTGCCTTATTGCAAGATGAAACATGTATTTAAGAAAAATTAAGTCAAATGTACTGTTCAAGTCTGGCACATCTCTGGAATTTTTATAACTAGGGTTAACAGTTATTTTCAATTAAGTTAGTTTGTAAGTTTTCTTTAGTTTTGTAATTCTTACTGTATCAATAATTAGTCATCACTTCTGCTGAAAATAATGAATTATTAATAATGTGATTTTATGTTTTTATATGTTTTATATAACGAAAAAAGTTTAAAAAATCGAAAAAGATTTTATATTTTTAACATTAACTAGAGATAAGAACAGTTATGCTATATTTTTATATAATAGTAATTAATATTTTAATGTGTCGTAACATGATCACAATTGGTTAAACGTATGTAATTATAAGATATACTGTTACTATCACAGCCTGACGTACCTCCAAGTTGTAGCTCTGCCACACCCTGGGCCGTCTCCCCCTCGGCCCTCCTCACCAGGCACTGGTACATGCCTTGGTCCTCCCGGTTAATTCCGTTAAGCACCAGTGTGTCTCCACTGCTCATTCCTGGAAGTACCCTCCCGTCCTTGTACCAGGTGGTGAGGTAGGTACCAGCAGGGGATACTACACATCTAAACTCCCCGGAACCCCCTAGATGTACCGACAGCACCGTTGGCGTCACCTACAACAACAAAGAGATCAACAGTTAAAAATCGTGTTCTAATTTTTATTTTTACCATTAGAAAAATCAAATTCATAAATATCACAATGAATATTAACAATTAGCATATTTGATAATCTGATTGTAATGTTAATAATAGATCATTTTAATTTAACCATTGTAATATTCATTTAATTTTGACAAATATATTTTAACTTCCGAAGATATAAATTATTTTAGTAATATTTCGAATACTTAATACTTTTATTTGATAATTACAGACCAATCTCTTCAACCTTACTTTCAACGTTGTTCGTAGATCTATGAGGAACCTATTCAGACAGAGGTGGAGAACCGGTACAATACAACTAATAGATATTTCACGTCAGTTCAGTACGGTACTCGACCATTCACTATTTCTAACTTGGCTGAAAATCCTGACGACTTAGACTGCTTAGTGCTCAACCATCGTTTCGCTCCACAGAGCAAAGTATAAAGTAGTGAAGTCTTAATGCATTCCACCCTGTAGTAGCTGAAGCCAGTGTTCGCCATCTTGGTGAGATGTGCAAACCTGATGGGCAAAAATGAAACCTACTGTTGAAATAAAACATTTTATAGTATTAAAATTACTCATTTAAACACAACAGTAAATTAAGTAAAAAAAACTAAACGTAGGCTGATGTACATTCTGCTTGTTTCTATTGCCGTTATTGTAACCAGCTGCGGTAGCTCAATTGCGTTTGGAAGGTAGGGAGACTAAGGACTAGTAACAATTCTGTATTACAAGTTTTTAAATTTAAGCTTTCGTCTAGAAGAGACTAGAGAGCTAGTGGCCGAGTGACGTAAGGCGTCAGAACTATGAGCCTGCGGTTTGAATCCATCTTATAATGGAAGTAGTATTCAGTAATATTTATCTTGTATTGTACTTGTTATTCCACTCACTATGTCTAAATAGGTTTTGATCATAGCTCAATACTACATGGGAAATGGACAGAGTAAGGTTAAGAAGGAGATGAGACTCTTTAAAGAAATCCCTAACAGGTTTGACCCTACTGTTGGTAACTGCGTATGTGGACTTACAATGATCACTTTTTGATGATGATAAATATAAAGTCTACAAAGATTTCCTCTAATACATTGTACATAATAAGACAGTTACATGTACATTCAATATAATCCCTTCTAAATATACAGGTTACCTCAACTTGTAGACTCTTAGTGACTATCAATCGTAGTTCCGCGCTGGCCTCGCCTCCAGCGTTGGTCGCCGAACACCGGTACAGCCCCCCGTCTTCCTCAGTCACTGCCTCTATGGCTAGAACTGGCCCTAGCACCCTCGACCTTGGACCTGGCACCACGGCCACGGGTTCGTACCCAGGAGGGAGGTGAAACCATCTGTGGAAACAATGGTATTAGCTGTTCTAGATATAAAACATTTAGTAGTTATCCTGCAAATATCTGTAAGGATAAAGCATTGGTGAGTGGTTTCCCAATCTTAGCAGTTTAGTAGATGAGGTTTTTATGTAAGGTAGTGGTTACAAGAATATCCAATCAAAATATAGCATAATTGAGAATATTTTAGGTTGCTGGTTTTGTAGGTTTTAAAAATTGTTTTAATAAAATGACTTTCTTGGTGTACTTTTTGTCAATAAAAAATAAAATAGTCAAACCCAATGCTCCACATAATAATACCTTTATGCTTGATGGGCTGTCCCAACTACCTTGTACTGCTGACGAGACGCTAGAACCAATTCAAATTGATTTCAAAGAATAACAAAATGCCAAAATAATTTGTATTTTTACTCTTAATTTAAATTATGTGCAATATGCAATAAGTTTGAGTATATTCTACTGTATGTGTAACTAAACTGATGGAATTTTGGTTAAATCTATGGTTAATATTTTTGTCATACCTGAAAAATAATATACCGAGTTTTTGTGAAGGGCTCGTCTATGCTGGAACTGATTATATCCAATTATCTACATTTATATTAAACATAAATATTTACATACATTGTTTTTGTATAAAACAAGAATTAAAGTCCAGCATGATTACTGTAGGGGTGAAGTTTTATTGTAAACTAAATGTAAAAATATGAATTCCTCTGAAAGATTCTTTTGAAGAAAACCGATATACTGAGTTAAGTGGCAAATATTTGTGAATTTCGTGATACAAAAAATTTAAAAGTGTTACATCAAATTAAAAAAATAAAAATAAAAATTGGTTTTTATGAATTTAAATTTTTTTAAAATCTTGAAATGGAAAGTACTGGGGATGTGACACACAATAAATAGTGTTTTATATACAAATGTGGTTCCGTGGCACCGTTTATTGTGCTCTACTAAAATAACGGTGGCTTACTAAAGTCAAGCTATACGATATTTTTGTGAACTATTGTCATATTTTGTTCGTTTGAAAGACAGTATAAAATTAAATTGATATGATTTAACCCTGAGGGAACAACCTGATGAAGTTGGATTGTCTTGAGTTACTTTTCAATTAATATGCGACGTAACTCCTTTATATAAACATGGTGGTAAATCGTACCCCCTTATTCCCTCTTAACCCTCTACGTAAAATGGTAGGCTACACGTACATTGATACAAGCCCATCAACTCACCCGTACACGTACAGTGGTAACCATCGTACATCCACTTATACACATACAATCATATAAATAACACCTTGAAGTGGTGGTAGGGGGATCAGTGATGTGATTGTCCTTATACCTGTAGTCTGGAGCTGGACATCCTTGAGCGAGGCACAGCAGTACGGCACCCTCATCCTGTGCCACCTGGACTGTTGGGGAATGATCCACCATCGCGGGGGAGACGAGCCCTCGGTGCTCTGCGAACAACGGCATTGACAAGTCTTGATCAACGAACATTCACAGTAACAGCTATGTGTGTACAGTTGTATCATTGTCAGTACATTGAATTTAGAATAAATGGGTTGCTACAGGGTATATTGTAACTCTTTGTAAATTATTCAACACATTGTTCGTTGAAATATATTTAATATTGTAAATTGTTAACAGTAAACACAGTAACTAGCCGAGATACAAGTCATTCCAAATGTATAACTAATCATAAAGCTGTATTTATATGTATGTTTGGTTTATGTTCAAACTTGTACTATATATGTATCACTAATAGTTATTATACAATCATTGTTATAATGTGTACCAATATGGTTATCTAGTAGATATTTTAATTTAAACGATAACTCTTGCTTTCTTATTTCATTGTACTTTTACTGTACAGTTGTAATAATATCCCATTTCAGTAGATAAAATAGTCATATTTCGTGTCAGATCACGCGGTGTCATATTATCCTATAAAGCAAGTTCAGAGAACTGAGTTAAAAAGAAATGAAAAATCAGAAGATCAGTTTGGGATATTTCATGTATAGAATAAATATATAAATCATGATAATGTATACCAAATTATATGTGTATTTACAAGGCTAGGCTAGACTTAGTTAGGTTATGACAGTAGGGGCATTTTACCTTTATCCTTTAAAATAACCATCCATTCCAGGAAATCTTACCTCAACTATTTTCAATATTCAAATTTATATAACACATTCCACTAAATAATAGAGGAAGTAAAAAATATTTGAACAAAGCTTTGTCCATTGTTAAATAAAAATAAAATTAAAAAATAAAAATAAAATAAAATAAAAATATCCATTAAATAAAAATATACAAATTTAATGAATGTTTTAGAAATATCATATAGATAAATAAAATATATAGAAATTATATTTTAATGTATGACTCTGCCAGATGCATAAAAAAAATTTACCATTGAACTATCTGATCATACCAAATAACAAGAATTAATGTTCACCTCTCACCCACCCACCCATATACGTATGGTTGTTTATAAATTGAATTATAATAATAATAATAATAATAAATCGTTTATTTCCGCAATTATGTACAATGTGAACAAAACAATATTTTCTTGGAAAAAATAAATAACTACCAACATCCAGTAACTGGTAGCTATAATACAAATAATAGATAAAATAAAGTCACTCTTAGGTGAGTCTTCTTATAAATACACTTCACTGAAGCGTCCACTGTGAAGCGTGTGTAAAATAATACAAAAGTAACCTACTTAAATAACCTATTAAAAGTACACACACACACACACACACACACACACACACACACACACACACACACACACACACACACACACACACACACACACACACACACACACACACACACACACACATATATATATATATATATATATATATATATATATATATATATATATATACATACATTATAAGTTTTATTGCAAAGTAAATTAACAAACTATAGATGTGTAAGTGTGCTGATATCTGTAATATCAATTAACCACTTTTTTAGCATTTTTGAAAATAAATTAAACCTGTTTAATTGTTTAATTTCTTGTGGCAACAAGTTGAAACACTTTGGGCCTAAAAACAAAAATGTTTTAGAGAAAAATACTTTATTGACCCGAGGTCTGATAAAATGTTGCTGTGTTCTTCTTCTTGTTTGATAGAATAAATTGACTGTACCAGTGTTACCAATCATCTTGTAAAACATTTGAAGAACTTTGAAAATAAACAGATTTTTTACTGGTAATATTTTAAGTTGTTTAAATAGTTGTTCAGTGTGATCTTTTGGTTTACTAAATAACATTATACGAATAAAATACTTTTGTGTAGCAAAAATCTTATTTAATAAATAATCATGAGTTCCACCCCAAAACTCGATTCCGTATCGCAAACGAGAATCTACAAGTGCAAAATATAACGTCCTTAAAAAGGAAGCATCGCATATATTCCTCAGAAAATAAAATGTTCTAATAGATTTTCTTAACTCTGCATGAAGATTACTTATATGAACTTTCCAATTCACTTTACTATCCAGCCAAATCCCCAAATTTTTTATTTCGTCTACTTGCTCGATTTTTTCACAATTCGTTAAAATGTTTATTTATTTGATTTTTAGTATCACCGTTTATATGCTACAAATATAATTGATTAGGCTTAATTTGCAAGTGTTATTCTTGTATCTAATAGGAAAAGAAATATTTATTACTTTATGTTACTGGACTTTGATAAACCAGCAGGCAGGGAGAATGGAATGTCTGTCAAGATCGTTGCCCTTCTGTATATCTCACAATAGTACGTGTCCACACAAAACAAAAGTATCAACAATTTTCGATTGTTAGTTGACATACCTTGGATTCTAACGTTGGCCGGAGAGCTGACTTCCACTTGACGGGTCAGTCGGTGCCTCGTGCGGCAACGGTAGGAGGGAAACTGGTCACTGAACTCCACGTTGAGGACCAGCAACTCACCGGAAGGAAGGACATGATATTTACCATCTGTAACATTCGTAATTAGTTGTAATTACTCACAGTAAACGGTTGCCATTAATAAGTCTGTGTTAGAGATCGTATACTGTAGGACATTGCTTGAAGGAACAAACTGAGTATTATACTTGGCAATTGGATGAAAATCAAACCAATATCACATTCCATAGTAAGTTGTAGGCACATAAGTTTATTTAATCATGCTAGAAAATCGAATGCTTAATTTATTTTGCAGAATCATTATATAATTAACATGCTAATAGTCGTAAATCATCAACTTTATTAAAGCATAAGAAACACTTAAATTTGAATATAAATATTCTGACATTTATCTTGATAACAAATTATAAAACTGTAAGTAAAAAAGTTAAATAGTAAATAAACATTAACAAGGAGTAGTAATAAATATGATAACATTTATTAACATATTTAACATAGTAAAAAAAATATGATAATATCATAAATAAGAAAAAGACAACAAATACAATCTTAACAAGGAAATATAATAATAACACTATATAAAAGATAAATAAAAATAGTTTGGGCGAGATATTTTAGAATGGCTCTTTCAAAATAGAATGGCTCTTCGTCTTTTATTTACAGCGACTACTCTTGATCATCAACACTTATCATTCAATCATCTACCATATTTTCACATTCAAAGTCTTATAAAAATTGATACACAATAAAAGAGGAATAACATGTATTTCTATGAAAACATACATGATTACTTCTTTGATATTTATATTTAAGTTAGTTACTATAATTCAAAGGCCAAAAACTCATATTCACTTCAAAGCTATAGTGTTTTATACAATAAATACAAAAAGAAACTTCCTGTCCTCTTTGATAACTTATAAAAGATATTGAATAACAAAGACTGTTGTATTGTGTATTATTGTATTGATCATTAGTTTAGATTTATACATTTAAAAAATGTTTATTAACTACCAATAGTTGCATAGTTTGAAATTACGTTGAAAGCAAAACTACAAATTATAAGTGAAAATGTCGTGAAATTATATATTTTGAAATCACAATTCTGATTGCAAGGGTTTCTGGATGCGAACATTACTTATCACTTTTCCATTAGCATCAACTGTGAATGACAGCCACTGGCATTTCAATTTTCACTTATAAATTGAACTGTTCTGTTCTATTTACGTATTTTTAACTGCCACTTTATGTGACAACTATAATATACCGCAACATGAATTTAAGTTACATATAATAACTGGAATTGATTTATTAATTGATTATCCTGCTACAGGAGTTTATTTAGATAACTTCTTTCCCCTTTTTCAACAAGGTCCATTAAATTTTCCTCAAATACAAACTAAAATTATTCATAAATTATTTGCTTCTAATGAAGAATTCCTACTAAACCGATAAAATAAAAAAAATCTCAGTAGATCTTACTAACAAAATAATATCAAAGATTTTGCTAATTAATTTTTGACTTGGTTTATAATTGAAAATGTTAAACGCTTAAGAATAATATTTATTTTGAATAATTATTTTACATATGTTCAATGATATATTTGACTGAATCCTAAACATTTACAACATAAATAATACATTGTGTCAAAACCTATGCTATCTACTGTAATTCCTTTTCTTCAAAATTTACGATTATATGGCATCTATTAAAATAAAATTATATTACTTTTGCACGATTGTCTTATAACTGAGTAGTTATTAAGGATGAAAAATATTATTACTGCGTAGTTAATGAAAATAATAACTATGATTGCTACGTAGTTATTGAGAGGGAAACTATTATTGCTGAATAGTTATTGAGAGTTAAAACTATTTTTGCTGAATAGTTATTGAGAGTGAAAAATATCATTGCTGAGTAGTTATTTACAACATAAATAATACATTGTGTCAAAACCTTTGCTATCTACTGTAATTCCTTTCTTCTAAATTTACGATTATAAGGCATCTATTAAAATAAAATTATATTACTTTTGCACGATTGTCTTATAACTGCGTAGTTATTGAGGATGAAAAATAGTATTACTGCATAGTTAATGAAAATAAAACTATTATTGCTGCGTAGTTATTGAGAGGGAAAATTATTATTACTGTGTAGTTATTGAGAGTGACAACTATTATTGCTGCGTAGTTATTGAGAGTGAAACATATTATTGATGAGTAGTTATTGAGAATGAAAACTATTATTGCTGCATAGTTATTGAGAGTGTAAATATTATTGCGGAGTAGTTACTAAGAGTGAAAACTAGTATGGCTGAGTCGTTATTGTGAGTGAAAACTATTATTCCTGCGTAGTTATTGAGAGTGAAAACTATTATGGCTGCGTAGTTATTGAGAGTGAAAACTATTATTGCTGAGTACTTAATGAGAGTGAAAATTATTATGGCTGCGTAGTTATTGAGAGTGAATACTATTATGGCTGTGTAATTATTGAGAGTGAAAACTATTATTGCTGAGTAGTTATTGAGAGTGAAAACTATTATTGCTGAATAGTTATTGAGAGTGAAAACTATTATTGCTGAATAGTTATTGAGAGTGAAAACTATTATTGCTGAGTAGTTATTGAAAGTATAAACTATTATTACTGTGTAGCTACTAAAAGGGTTTAATTCAGAATTAATTAGCTAATGCCTAACATATTTGCCTTGCTTTCTATTGCCTGTAAATAAATGTGTTTAACGTTTGAAGGTAATATCGGGTCACAGCACCTCTACGAGTTTATTCACTTAAATGAATTTTTCATTACAACAATTATAGTGCATTGAGTGCATAGAAATGATTACAGGCGGTTGAAAATTTTGAATATCATTACAAATTAAACACAAAGTAAACATTTTACTGTTATTTTGGTAAAAGATCGGCCGGAGATGTAACATAGAAGGGCATTTTTAAAGTTGCTGTATGTATTTTTGAGTAGGCTTAAGTAGGGTAGAAGGGAAGGTCCACGCATCTGCAACTATACATTCTGGTGGTAGCGTGGTGTTTCTGTATCTAAGAGCAAACATGGGAATACAATTATACGTAAACTAGTTTGTATGTGTATATGATTAATAATTGCTAATTAGCTTTCAAAAATAGTAGTAAAATGAGTTATGTGCAATATTTAAAATTGTTTATGTGAATAAATAACATCATTAACACTTAAACACTTGTAAATTATGCACAAATGTAAATGTCCAATGTTAGTGAAGAACAAAAATAAACAACCATCATAAATTATGATATGGACTGGTTTGTCGAACATTATGTACACTGCTATGTTATGCAATTATTTACTGCTGATTTGTTTGTAAATTTAATCTACCCAAGCATAAATTATCATAACGACAATAAAATATTATATCTCCATTTTTGGAAATATGTATATAATAGCACATTCTAAATTTCATTAAACTAAAATATAATTATTCATCCATATATTTTGTTATTTAATGTTTCAAAGTACGTGTTTTTTTTTTTTTCTATTATTGGAAAATATTTTGGTATTTTTTGAGTAAATTTTATTTCTCAACAAAACATGATCAAGTTCTCAAGGTTCTGTCCTCTAGCTACACAGGGTGAGAGGAGTGGGGAGACGAAGGGAGGCTGTGATTGGCCCTTGCTAAATGATCAATCACCTTACACAACTACCTGGGTGGGAGTCATTGCTGGTAAATTACATTACTGTGTTAATCAATAGCTCAGAGACAGGTTGAATAGTGGTCTGATGTGCCTTGTGTTAAAATGAGAATTTTTATATTGGAGTTAAATTTACGATAAAAAAAGTTTTTTTGGTAGAATATTTGTATGGGTGTTTCTTTTTATAACTTTAAAGATATTTAAATATTTGGTTTCAATACATTACTTGAATGTTTTACTTGTAAATCGTAATTATTAATTTATAACTGTTTCATTTTAAATATACACAGCCTGTGGGCAGCTTCAACAATGTTGTATTTTAATTCTTCCCATTATTTCAGCTCTATTCGTCCTGTCAAAAAGGGTTCTGCGATATTTGCCGTACCAAGGAATAAAATTAGAGGTGTATTTTTAACTAACTATTTTTAGTATAATGTTTATAACTACTTTTTGGACATTTACATTTTTAGAATATTTTGAAGTTAATGAGTTATCCTAGGCACTCAGTTTCAAATCCCCCACTCTAAACATTTTTTTAGAGTGGGTCTTTTAAAAGTTAGTACAAAATAGTTATTCATCATTTTAAATTTCCCCTTCTTTTGCCAAGAATATTTTTCCTTCAACCATAAACCTTACAGTCTATGGTTAAGCTATTTTTTTGATTTTTTTGTCCTCTCCATTTTTTAATGCCATAACAACAAAACCAACTCACTTATGATACACTGAATCGATCAATTGAAGTACTATTTTCATGTGTTAGGTCTTATGGATAGTTGGAATATTTGTGGTGGTTTCATTTGAAATGTTTGTATTTGTTTTACACATACCTCCCTGTAGTGAAGGATAGATGTAGAAGCTGGGTTCCTGTACCCAAGATACGACTTTGACCATGTCTCTGACAGAACGATCAACTATACACTGTAGGATGGCTGTACAGCCACGAGCGGCTCCCATTACTTCTACAGCCACCTTGTAGGCCTGGGCTACCACTGCAACAAGAACAAAATACTCGTATACCAGACAAATTCCCATACAACAAATGTAAATGTTTGACAGTTCCACTACTTAACTATTAAACTTGATTTGTTATAGTTAGAATTTACAGAAAAGATACATTGAAATCATGTTCCCAATAGAATAATGATTTTAAATATTTCATTAATGTTGGCCTCGTTAAGTGAATATTACTTATTAGTGAGGACCAACAAAATAAAACAGTTACAATAAAAATGTAACTAACAAATTATAAATAAGATACATGAAAATAACAAAAACAGTATCACTATTTTATCATTATGGTATTTGTTCCAATAATAATATTAATAATCGTTTTTATATTTAAATTACATTAGCTAAATCTAATTTGGCGTGGGTGGTGGGTTGTTTCTAACTTTACTTATTGTGGCCTGATGAAGAGAGAAAAGTTAGTTCTGGAGGTAGTTTTCTTTGTTGCAACTAATAAAAACAGTTTCAACATTGCTATCTTAAACTCGCAAATCAGATCATGCATTGAAATTACTTATATGTTATCGTAAACATATCTAGTACAATAAAGATATATTTAACAAACATTACTGTACATTACTTGAATCTTACGTTTAGGATAAAAACAAATTCAAGATTTTTAGCAATTCAAACCAATATTCACAATAAATAAATCACACAATTTCACGAAGAACTAGTATTTAGTGTAATTGTAAAATAAGTTAAAATACATTAATGGTAAAATAAATTGCTAAGATTGAATTTTCCAGTTAACTGATTCGTTTTGGATGAGAATACACAATGTATTGGTTATAATAAATGAGACATGGTTGATGAGATCCGTCATCTTAAATATATGACCCTACCATTTAATACAGTATATTTAGTTCAATGACAGTATAAACTGCCAAATATTATTACATTGGGAAGTTTATTGGTTAGTTTAATTCACTTTTGACCTAATTAGAATGACTGAATTATGTATGACTTGAATTGGGTCAGGATTAGTCACTTGTTAAACGAGGAATTTGAAAATACAGTAGCAATTTATTTTACAATGACGTTAAAAAGGTTTATGTTGAAAGAGAGCATATTTTCAGTTAATATCTATTAAGATGATGGTAATGTAAAACATTTTACTTGGGACTTGTAAGGTAAATCCAAGCAAGGAACCTTGTAGTTCGTAGATACAGCTTTAATTGTTATATGATTTGTACATATAATTAGGTACAACAATGTTCTTTTCAATATTTTATCTGTATTCACATATCTATTAAGTACTTACCATGCAAGTACTTCAAAACATAGTCAGAAAAACTATTGCAACATTTAAAGTTTACTTTATGATATTAATTGTTGTATATGCAAAACCATTATCGCATGAAATTGACAGGTTCAAATTTGTTCTATACACTGGAGTATTTCAAAATATTGTACAAATGTTATACATTAGGTGACTACACTGCGCGCTTCTTATTCCAACCAGTCACTCGAGTAAGCTTTAATTTTAATTTTTCACTTTTAAGCATTTCACGCTTAGTGCTAAAAAAAGCTATTATTTCAAGTTACCATTACCAAACTATATCACGGATGCTACCAAAGTTGATCACGGGTGTCTAACCCAGCTGTCACGAATACTACCCAAGTAATTCACGGTTGCTTCCCAGGTTGGTAGGTGAAGCTACCCAAGCTGATCACAGTTGCTACCCAGGTTGGTAGGTGAAGCTACCCAAGCTGATCACAGTTGCTACCCAGGTTGGTAGATGTAGCTACCCAAGCTGATCATAGTTGCTACCCAGGTTGGTAGGTATAGCTACCCAAGCTGATTACAGTTGCTACCCAGGTTGGTAGGTGAAGCTACCCAAGCTGATCACAGTTGCTACCCAGGTTGGTAGATGTAGCTACCCAAGCTGATCATAGTTGCTACCCAGGTTGGTAGGTATAGCTACCCAAGCTGATTACAGTTGCTACCCAGGTTTGTAGGTGTAGCTACCCAAGCTGATTACAGTTGCTACCCAGGTTGATAATGGGTAGCTACACAAGTTGACCACAGTTCTTACCCAAGTTTGTAACGGTTGCTAACTAAGTTAATGACGGGTGGCTACCCAAGTTGATTGCGGGTAGTTTAAAGTAGGGTTAAGCCTCATATCAACTCATGCTGGTTACGGTTGATAACAGTTGGCTACCCGAGTGATATTTGTGCCAAGTTTCATGGTCCAAAGGCTTAGTTTTTAAGAAGCCTGGATCTGTCAGTTAATAATATTAGGCTTTTATACTTATAGAAAAATAATTAACAATTTCAATAGTCAGATAGATTTGAAAACGTTAAACTTACCTACCTCACTGCATTTAATAGCATTACAGAACTCTATTATCAAAATAATCAAGTTAATAAATCATGTTTAGGTAAAGTATTACTATATTAAAGTTAGTCGCTGGGAACTGTACGCTGGAAGCACCGTATCTTCATATTACAGACAATATACAGCTCAATATTAAACGTACCTCCCTCACTGCATTAATTAGCACTACAGAACTCTATTATCAAAATAATCAAGGTAATAAATCATGTTTAAGTAAAGTATTACTATATTAAAGTTAGACGCTGGGAACTGTACGCTGGAAGCACCGTATCTTCATATTACAGACAATATACAGCTCAATACTAAACGTACCTCCCTCACTGCATTTAATAGCACTACAGAACTCTATTATCAAAATAATCAAGGTAATAAATCATGTTTAAGTAAAGTATTACGATATTAAAGTTAGTCGCTGGGAACTGTACGCTGGAAGCACCGTATGTTCATATTGCAGACAATCTACAGCTCAATATTAAACTTACCTCCCTCACTGCATTTAATAGCCCTACAGAACTCTATTATAAAAATAATCAAAGTAATAAATCATGTTTAAGTAAAATATTACGATATTAGTTAGACGCTGGGAACTGTACGCTGGAAGCACCGTATCTTCATATTGCAGACAATATACAGCTCAATATTAAACTTATCTACCTCACTGCATTTAATAGCATTACAGAACTCTATTATCAAAATAATCAAGGTAATAAATCATGTTTAAGTAAAGTATTACGATATTAAAGTTAGACGCTGGGAACTGTACGCTGGAAGCACCGTACAGTATCTTCATATTGCTGACAATCTACAGTTCAATATTAAACTTACCTACCTCACTGCATTTAATAGCACTACATAACTCTATTATAAAAATATGCAAGGTAATAAATCATGTTTAAGTAAAGTATTACGATATTAAAGTTAGACGCTGGGAAATGTACGCTGGAAGCACCGTACAGTATCTTCATATTGCAGACAATCTACAGCTCAATATTAAACGTACCTCCCTCACTGCATTTAATAGCACTACAGAACTCTATTATCAAAATATGCAAGGTAATAAATCATGTTTAAGTAAAGTATTACGATATTAAAGTTAGTCGCTGGGAACTGTACGCTGGGAGCACCGTACAGTATCTTCATATTGCTGACAATCTACAGCTCAATATTAAACTTACCTACCTCACTGCATTTAATAGCATTACAGAACTCTATTATCAAAATATGCAAGGTAATAAATCATGTTTAAGTAAAGTATTACGATATTAAAGTTAGTCGCTGGGAACTGTACGCTGGGAGCACCGTACAGTATATTCATATTGCAGACAATCTACAGCTCAATATTAAACTTACCTCCCTCACTGCAGTTAATAGCACTACAGAACTCTATTATCAAAATATGCAAGGTAATAAATCATGTTTAAGTAAAGTATTACGATATTAAAATTAGTCACTGGGAACTGTACGCTGGAAGCACCGTACATTATCTTCATATTGCAGACAATATACAGCTCAATATTAAACTTACCTACCTCACTGCATTTAATAGCATTACAGAACTCTATTATCAAAATATGCAAGGTAATAAATCATGTTTAAGTAAAGTATTACGATATTAGTTAGACGCTGGGAACTGTACGCTGGGAGCACCGTACAGTATCTTCATATTGCAGACAATCTACAGCTCAATATTAAACTTACCTCCCTCACTGCAGTTAATAGCACTACAGAACTCTATTATCAAAATATGCAAGGTAATAAATCATGTTTAAGTAAAGTATTACGATATTAGTTAGACGCTGGGAACTGTACGCTGGAAGCACCGTACAGTATCTTCATATTGCAGACAATATACAGCTTAATATTAAACTTACCTACTTCACTGCATTTAATAGCATTACAGAACTCTATTATCAAAATATGCAAGGTAATAAATCACGTTTAAGTAAAGTATTACGATATTAAAGTTAGTCACTGGGAACTGTACGCTGGAAACACCATACATTATCTTCATATTGCAGACAATATACAGCTCAATATTAAACTTACCTACCTCACTGCATTTAATAGCATTACAGAACTCTATTATCAAAATATGCAAGGTAATAAATCACGTTTAAGTAAAGTATTACGATATTAAAGTTAGTCACTGGGAACTGTACGCTGGAAGCACCGTACAGTATCTTCATGTTGCAGACAATATACAGCTGAATATTAAACTGACCTACCTCACTGCATTTAATAGCATTACAGAACTCTATTATCAAAATATGCAAGGTAATAAATCATGTTTAAGTAAAGTATTACGATATTAAAGTTAGTCACTGGGAACTGTACGCTGGAAGCACCGTACAGTATCTTCATGTTGCAGACAATATACAGCTGAATATTAAACTGACCTACCTCACTGCATTTAATAGCATTACAGAACTCTATTATCAAAATATGCAAGGTAATAAATCATGTTTAAGTAAAGTATTACGATATTAAAGTTAGTCACTGGGAACTGTACGCTGGAAGCACCGTACATTATCTTCATATTGCAGACAATATACAGCTCAATATTAAACTTACCTACCTCACTGCATTTAATAGCATTACAGAACTCTATTATAAAAATAATCAAGGTAATAAATCATGTTTAAGTAAAGTATTACGATATTAGTTAGACGCTGGGAACTGTACGCTGGAAGCACCGTATCTTCATATTGCAGACAGTATACAGCTCAATATTAAACTTACCTACCTCACTGCATTTAATAGCATTACAGAACTCTATTATAAAAGTAATCAAGGTAATAAATCATGTTTAAGTAAAGTATTACGATATTAGTTAGACGCTGGGAACTGTACGCTGGAAGCACCGTATCTTCATATTGCAGACAGTATACAGCTCAATATTAAACTTACCTACCTCACTGCATTTAATAGCATTACAGAACTCTATTATCAAAATAATCAAGGTAATAAATCATGTTTAAGTAAAATATTACGATATTAAGTTAGACACTGGGAACTGTACGCTGGGAGCACCGTATCTTCATGTTTCAGACAATATACAGCTGAATATTAAACTTACCTACCTCACTGCATTTAATAGCATTACAGAACTCTATTATCAAAATATGCAAGGTAATAAATCACGTTTCAGTAAAGTATTATGATATTAAAGTTAGATGCTGGGAACTGTACGTTTATTATTTTAGTGACATTTGTATTTACAATTTTATTTTGTTTAATGTTATTATACAATTTAATTATGTTCTTACTTTAACCCAGATTGATTTATCAATACAAGGTGTAACAAACAGTTGTGTTAAAGCAACACCAAATGCTTTTGATAATTGATACACTATTACATAACAATTTTAATAAATTATAATAAAGCCTATTATTTATATCTTCTATTTTTGCATTCGAATGTCACACAAAAATCATTGTAATCAAAAACAATGTATATTTTTAATCCTTATGAAATGCTTTAACTATTCCCAATCTTGATATTTTGTCATGAGGCCATTGGTTGTTATTTTATTGGCCTACACCTGCACTTAAGGCTGTAAAGTTTCACACACAAAAAAATCATTCCAAATTCTTTGTTTCTTATTTAATTTTCAAAGATAAGGAATAGTTTTTATCTTTACTAAAACAACTAACTATTACCTTTCTAGTTTTAGTAAAACCATTTCTTATTGTTTTCTTCGGGTTTAAATGTTTTAAATAATAAAAAAATATATACAGACAGAGAGAGAGACAGTAGACGGATTGATATGTATTTGTTGCATTTTCGCTTCATTTCACCCAAGGAGCAATATCCTAAAGTATGTGGAGAGAGTTCTGTTACTCCACGTATAAGAATATTATTTATAAAATATATTATTACTAATAAGTTTATTGTGTATTGGTACAATTAAGTAGCTTAATCAACACTACAAGACATTCTTCTGTCCTCAGGAGAACATTGGTCAGACCTTTGGTAATATGGTTAAGGCCTTGCAAGAGAACCCTTTGAGCGTTACCATGCCTGACAGGCACTACTAGCACAAAGGAAATGGGTTATACAACTTTGGAGTAACAATATCGTATCAACTAATGGCTTTAATAGGAGTTTCATTTTAAATGCATATTAAAGTATATTTAGTTATTTGGACTCTACACTAACACAACACCTATTGCGTATGTCGCCCCCAATAATCTAAGTTTTATATCTAAATAATATTTATAAAGCAATATACGTAATCTGATTAAGAACCATTTAGGTTTTCATGGTAAATTTTGAAATAGTTCACAAGAAATAATTTCACAAATTTATATAGAAAAGATATGTCCTTAGTATTATTTGCAATGTTTTCCTACAGCCATCAATAATACTAACGGAGACGTTGTCTTCGGATTTGAAAAACATCACGGAATTATATAGGCTGTCACAAAAAGGTGCCTTGGCTGTTATTTTTCGGATTGTAAAATTAATTTAGAACAACAAAAAAGAAAATATCCAGACAGTAAAATAAATATTTTATCAGATCTTTCCAAATAAATTGTCTGCAATATACGTTAAGTTATCAATAGATTTTAACTGACATTATATAGGTACTATGTTTTCAGTGAAATATCGGTTAACCTAACCCCTTTACAAGTTATTTGAAGTCAAATGCCAATCCTTCTGAAATGGCTAAAGATGAGTAAATAAAATGTTTTCTGTTTAATAATGCTAATGTAAATAAGTAGCCTAGGTTTCTAGTCATGCGATTAATAATATATGAAGTATTAACCTTTTTATAAAAACATAAAAGACAGATATACTAAATGGAGCAGAACAAGACGAAAATTTACTCTTACTGTTTTGCTCCAAATCAGATCTAAAATCCAAAAATAGACAACCAAAACACCTTTTTTGTGACTTCCAGTATTTACTACGTACAATCACTGCCTACAATACTATATATTTTGTTCTATATTTCAGTGAGGCATAATGAGGGCTTATGTGTGATGCACTACAACCTTCATCACTCATAGAGTTGCATTGGTCATTTTACCTGTAGATGTATTTCGCAATATAGTAGACCAGTGCATATAGCATCAGTGAATGTACATTGTTTCAAAACTATATAACGTAATTGATATGTAGACCAAGAACCTATCGGTAGTAATCAAATATACTATCGATTTTGGCCTACATTATGACACTATCCACATACCAGCTCTAACTTGGACGTCTCTGCTGATGATGCGGCCCACTGAGTTGTGAGCAGCACACCGATACACAGTGTTGTGAATATCCTGGCGATAAGCCTCGGCGGAGAAAGGCAACAACACCAAAGTGCCGTTGCGCAGGACTCGCCTCACCCCTGGTACGTCAGAGAGACTGTTGCCGTCTACGGATAGCCAGTCGAGGGCAGGCGGAGGACTCCCAGAAGCCGAGCAGTCCAACCAGCCTCCACTGGAGTTGCTAAACTCTAGTCGTGCTGGTGGTTCCATCAAGAAGCTTGGTCCCCGCATGTGATTAAAGTCACCAGCGACTCGAGACAACAGGATTCCTGAAACAAAGGACAAGTTCAGTTAAGTCTCATTTATGAGTTTTAGGTGAGAATAACACCATCTGAACTCTTCAGATATTAACTCTTACGGCCTTCAACGCTTTGGATACTCAAACACCTCTATATAACAAATTGTATAGCACCTCAAAGATTATTCAATTTTAATTTGTATTTACGGTCTATACAAGTTATACTAGTACACTCTCCTAATTATCTGTATGAAGAAAACCTATAATATAATAATAATACCACAAAATCTTTAAACCGTACAAAAATACATTTTCAAACTTAAACTCTTACTAAGTCTAAAAGCAAACTAAGTCAAAAAGAATCTGGAGTTCTTCAGGGTGGTGTTTTATAAATTATTATTTACAGCTCATATTTACAACTTAAATTACATCATAATCTCAACAACTCAATATTAAAATTGTTTTATCATATTTTATTTGGGTTTTGTTGTTTTTTTATATGTTTTGGGGTATTTTTATGCTAATTTATATGAAGTCAATTTAATGTAGTAAAAAGTAAGTAAAACACAAAGCATTGACTAAAATAAAGCATGAATATATTTTTACTGAACTATTATCAACTATTTTAGAGCTAAATTTTTATTTTAAGAAATACATTATTATAATATTTACTCTCCGTTTTCATTAATTATTCAATAAGATAAATAAACAAACCTCTTGCTGATTTACCTCTTGACAATTAGAGTATCTCTGAACTAAACTTTTCTATATCTGATAAATTGAATATACAAATGCACCGGTAGATTAATTGTATATCTTTTTCTGTTGTATTCTACATATTAACATTTCAAGGAAAAATTTTACTCCGTTTAATACATACAATAGCACATAAAAACTATTGTAAACTATTTGCAAATAAATAGAACTAAGAAGTCTGTAATTTCTCGTGCAACAAGTATTTGGAAACTTACATTGAAAGTTGAAAATTTTTAGTACGATTAATAGAAATTAAAACCTAGAGTGAGCTTGTGTATGGACTATAAGATTTTGTTAGTGAACCTAGTTTACTTATGCGTGAAATATAAAACAAATTAACTGTAATAGAAGAATTTAAACGAGCAAGCATTTCACATAAACGATGAATTGATATTTCAATCAAATCCTTTCTGATACAGAAATGAATATTGATTGGATGGGGTGACAAAATTATTTCAAGATATAGTTTTTTTACCAAGGAGATGGCAAGCATTGTCTACCTAAAAAAAATCTTGTTCACCAAGTCATACAGTAGTCTACTACGATTCAGTCGAATCGAGACTCTAGCCCATGTATTTAGACACCCGATTAACAGTCATTTGTGTTTATATAAAATCAATGCTACTATGTAGAAGTAAAAGGTAAAATGAACCAGAAGTCTATTCATCATTTCACTTGATATGAGTTTTCTTTTTTTAGTAACCTTAGCCTTTGTAAAACAGGAAATTCCATTTTGTCACAGGCAAAAAAGCAAAGTGAGTTTGTATCCTCCAAATTCAACAGTGGTGTTGACCCACCCATAAACGTATAGTGGTATTGACCCAACCACCCACCCATACACGTACCCACCCATAAACGTATAGTGGTATTGACCCAACCACCCACCCATACACGTACAGTGGTATTGACCCAACCACCCACCTATACACGTACAGTGGTATTGACCCACCCGCCCACCTATACACGTACAGTGGTATTGACCCAACCACCCACCCACACACGTATAGTGGTATTGACCCACCCACCCAACCATACCGAACAGTGTTATTGAAACACCCACCCACCTATACACGTATAGTAGTATTGACCCAACCGCCCACCCATACACGTACAGTGGTATTGACCCAACCACCCACCCATACACGTACAGTGGTATTGACCCACCCGCCCAACCATACCGAACAGTGTTATTGACCCACCGCCCACCTATACACGTATAGTGGTATTGACCCAACCGCCCACCCACACACGTACAGTGGTATTGACCCACCCGCCAACCATACCGAACAGTAGTATTGACCCGACCGCTCACCTATACACATACAGTGGTATTGACCCACCTCCCACCTATACACGTACAGTGGTATTGACCCACCCGCCCACCCACACACGTACAGTGTTATTGACCCACCCGCCCAACCACACCGAACAGTGTTATTGAGCCACCTGCCCACATATACACGTATAGTGAGTGGTATTGACCCACCCACCCACCCATACACGTACAGTAGTATTGACCCAACCGCCCAACCATACATAACATTGTTATTGACCTTAACGCCTAACCCTATATGTACAATGTTATTGACCTTCAAGCCCACCCCTATACGTACAGGGTACGTAATTTTGTTGTACAGGGGTGATACGTAGTGTTATTATCATAGTGTTCTTTATGTCAATTTCATAAATATACAGAACTTTTAATCTCTTTTCCCAGTCTTTTATGTTATCACACTTTCAATTAAAAATAAATATACAATATAATAATAATTCTTTTCATATAAAAATACTATACCTTCAACCTTTACATAATCTTTTCTCTTTATCTAAACTGTCAATATTTTTATAGGTTTATTTCTTTTACTTTATAGCATATTTACTTCAATAACATATATGATAAAAATACCTAATAACTGTTGAAAACTTTCATAGTGTGCAAATGCATTTTTAACATTTTATTTATACTTATGCAGTATATATTGTCCACTTAGCGTATTGTATTTCGTTCTGTTGCTATTTTTACATTTGTATGCTACCGAAAGTCATATTCCCATTGAAATAACTTCTTATGTAACTGGAACGATTTGGTAGTGGAGTTATTAGATGAGATGATTACTGGTATACATTTCTTATTCATTCGTTGTATTCATTATTAAGACGCCGATCGTCAAGATATGGGCCAATATGAGGGGTGAATGGGTGTGATGAGTTTTATCGCTTGTAAAAATCCCAGATGACAATTATTGCCAGGTACGCTACACGATGAGTGTTTCAGTCGTAAATTCTATCTCACAGTACAATCGTTGATGGCTCTTATATTAGTGCATATACTTTTGTTTCCAATTTTAAAATTTCTTCTCTTGTTGATAAAATTTGATTTAAGGATGTCATTTTTTACAATAATATTGACTATTTGTTGAAGGAAAAATCTTTTATTTTTTCATCTGTTAATAGTTCAATTATAGTCAATAATAGTTCTTATAGTTTTGTTGTTTATCTCTGATAAATATATTTAATCTTAGAGTATTCATTGTACCAGGCCTCTTTGTAAAACTACTACCGATATTTAATTATTATTTATAGTTTTTTTTATTGAATATCATTAATCAACTAACAGTGTAATAGATGTTAAAAAATTTGAATATATCTCCATTGGCGTTTCCACTGCATGTTACCAATTTCCTTTCATTAGTTTATGAGTAGAAAATATATAATTTTTTTACATAAACCTATTAGCAATAACTCACAAAACAATGAAACTGTAATCTTAAGTTAGTGTACTTCCATTAAAGTAAATAAATGGTATAATACAATCTGTATACGGGTATATACGGGTATTAACACCTACTTATGGCCACAATGGAAAAATGTCGAGTTTCCGTTCTATCTAAAGCGCTTTCACTCTGTAATAGCTTGCCCGACACAATACCCACTTCCATGTTCAGTGAAAGACTCTTCCTTTATACTTCCTTCTTGTCAGCCATCTGTCGAATAACCAAAAAAATACTAAAGGAAAAATACATCCAAGTCAAGAAAGCCTCAAGGGTGTTGAAAGCAAATATAAATGTCTTAATTGCTGTTTAGTTCACTGGGTATATTTTCCCTGTAAAAGCAAAGCACAGTTCAATAATAGTCATTTTATATTACTAATTACTATTGCGTAACCTTAAAAAATTTACGAAATATAAAAATCCTATTTACAGTATCATTTAATAAAATAACTTCTATGGCCATAAAATTACTACAAAATGGGAATCTGTTTTACTACATGCAAGTAAGACAGAAAGGTTACAGGTTGGATTACGTCTCGCTGAAAGTATTTATCAACACGGCTTCTTAGATTGAAATCATTATTTATAGCTAAAATACCATTATTGTATTGTATAGAAACATTTGCAGAACATACTACATTTGGTATATACCGGGTGTTCAAAAAAGTCTGGAACCCCCTTAATATTTATTTTACTAATCAACGGAGAACAATGAAACTCAAGGATTACGTCTTTACTGTAGTTACTGAACTTTTGGTCGTTTTAACTGTCCTTTTTCGCTTTGGGGGGGACGTCCCGTGGAGGAAATCTGAAACATCTTAATGTAAGCATAGGTCGAGTTATACTTCATTTTAAATGTCGTTGTAAGAGAAACACATTGCCGCATCTCCGACTGAAAAAAGACTATTCGTTTGGAAATAAGAGCCTCTAAAAGTTTGGCTTCATTGGAACTTTGAGAGCCTACTATTTCCAAATGAGTAGTCCTTTTCCAGTCGGGGTTGTGATAATGTATTCCTCTAACAATGACCTTTAAAATGAGGTATAACTCAACTATGCTTACATTTAAGATGTTTTAGACTTCATCCACAGGACGTCCCCCCAAAGGGAAAACGGACAGTTAAGATGGCCAAAAAGTCAGTAACCACAGTGAGGACGTAATCCTAGAGTTTCATTGTTCTGTGTTTATTAATACTGTATAGTAAAATATTCAGGGGTTCCAGACTTTTTGAACACCCCGTGAAATAATTACAACAATATAGTAGAGGAATTTTGCCTACAATAAAAATGTACTGTCAAAAACAGCAAATTATGTCTGATAAAACTACCACTAAGTCAAAAATACTACTCAGCTAAGGAATCCATTTATATTACAACTTTTTTTCATATTTTGCAATATATTGTAAGACGTAAAATCTAATAAAATTAGAACTTATATATTAGAATATATGTTTGAATTGTTTAAAGAGATTATTCACTTAGTAGTTTAAGGCAGAACAGGTGTTATTTGAGGGTGACATTACTTCTTACAATATACACCACTTAAGGAGGTGGCAAGGCCAGGTTCTGAGTGGGTTGCTTTTACCAAAAGTGGGCATTGTGGCGTCAAGACGGAAGGTGTTTTGGTGAGTCGGAAACTCGACATTTTCTAGGGGTCATTGTTGCAGATAAGTGGGTTTTAATAGCATTACTAAAAATAGTTTCCCTTATGTCAAAGAGAATACATGAAACAGTTATGAATTAAAACTATTTCTGTATCTTTTAAGCATTTTGCAATTATTTCCAACAATAATTTTTCACCGAATAGATCTCTTTAAGTATAGTTTTGCTTCATTGTAATTGCTTTCCCAAAAACTGTTAAAAATATAAATAACTGTATCAACTGAAAAATGAAAGAATTTTGTTTGAACCCAACCACCATTTTGCGAAGTCAGAATCAAAGCACCACGGATTTTATTCTGACAATATTTGATCAACTTCGGAGCTTACATTTCATTGATATGCTGTATGGACATTGGTTTTGATTAGTTGTCACATGATAGTTATTTGGGGGAAAGCTCTTTAAGAAATTTTAAATAGAGAGTTTTGAAATGTTCAATCTCGTTTCATTATTGAATTATTAACGAATATTTTTTCATTTGAAACCGTTCAGAATGAGAACCTACTATAATCCTGTCACAATTTCCTTGAGTTGGTAAATGATAAGCTGCTTGTTTAAACCGAGTAAATATACTTTTCTGAATTTGTTTGTATTTATAGATAACTAAAAATTTAAATATTACGTTTTTTACGCTTTTACGTTCGTCATTTACTTATCTTTTATTTTGTTGTTACAGAATTGTGAGATTTATCAGTTGAAAGCGTGCTTTGTACTTTTACCATTATATCTTTCTGTGTTGTTCATGTTGCAAACAAAAACAGATATTAATTATATTATAAAATAATCGGTTGAATTTAGTTAAAGTCTAAAAAGACTATTAATGATATTTACAAAGGAATTGATAAATAATTTTTATTCATAAATTAGGTTTATATTAATATAAAAAAGTACGTTTTTGAGTTTATTTCCTTTGTTATCTACGTACTGACACGTTAAAATATGATAAAAAAGTGTTAGATTTGTTTAAATATATGCAGTCCACTACTATCCATGAAAGTAACTGTAATCCATCCAGATTACCCTAGCTCAATTCTATCTGACTGACTCTTTATTGATCAGGAATATTTGGCCGATCAATCCAACGTATTATATATTATAGTTTTTCTCAATACTTAAACATTCTAAGTGCAATGGTTTTTATGTTGCAGTACTTTATATCCATAAGTGATTACATTATTTAGAGCATGCATGTTATTAAATAGTAAACATATTTATCTTTAGAGGGATATATGACAATGATCTCACCATCTTATAGTTTTCTTTATTATTGAAGTGATGCCACCCCCCCCCCTTCCATCAACCAGACCATAGAGCGTTGTTTTTATATAGTATATAATAAAATTAGACTAGTGTTACTGTTATTTAGTTTGATTCAACGTATTATATGTCGTTAGAATGTTACACGTGTATGAAATATTGCGTAATTAAACTTGATAACAAATGTATAACAAATATTTCCCGTGAAAGGTGCTGTGGTGATCTGGTAATAACAGCTTGGATGGATGGAACAGTAAACTGTATTTTACTTTTCTGAGGATTTACAAGGACGGTAATATTAATATCCTGCTTTGTGTATATTGAAAACTCTTGTATATTGAAAATGTTCATGTTCCTTTTTACTTGTTAATTTACCAACTGATAAACCTGCACCTACCATAATACTTACTTCTGGTATTACTTATTTCTTTTTCCATAATTATTTTTATAACTGTCTTAAGATTTTTTTGTATAGATAATGTACATACATTATAAGTGGTAGTATCAATGTGATCAAAAAGAGAAGCAAGAAAACAAGCATTCGATGTTATTGTTTTATTGTACAACTATAAATACAGCTACGTTACTTAAAAAAGTACAAATCTACTACAATATTTATGCAGTATAAGAATAATAACAGCTTTATATTAAAATAAATATTTTTCTTTATTAATACTATCTCTTAGCTTATTAGTATTAATAAAGCTCTATATACTACTTTAAAGATTTTTAAAGATACCCTGTGCGTGTATGGGTGGATCAGTACCACTCTATGTGTATGGATGAACATGTGGGTCAGTATCACTGTGTGTGTTGGATGGTCGGGTGAGTCAGTACCAGTGTATGAGTAGGCGGGTGGGTCAGTACCACTCTACGTGTATGGGTGAATGGGTGGGTATATCACTGTATGTGTGGGTCAATACCACTGTATGCTTGTGGATGGACCGGTGCGTCAGTACCACTGTATGTGTATGAATGGGCGGGTAGATCAGTACTACAGTATGTTTATGGGTGGGCGAGTAGTTCGATACCACTGTACTTGTATGGGTGGGTGGGTCAATATCACTGTACTTGTATGGTTGGGTGGTTGGGTCAATATTACTGTATTTGTATGAGTGGGTGGGTCAATATCACTATACTTGTATGGGTGGGTTGTATATTATGTATATTGGGAAATACTTTACAGGAGTCCTGTAAAGTAATATCTGAAAATCTAATATTTTACCTCTTAGCTGATATTAGAGTATTCCCAGGTATTTTTATTCTGAACCTTTTTGAGAAAATTTCATAAAAATGTAAAAAAAATATGCAATGTGGTATACACAACACAATTGTTGATGAGCATCTATAACTGATCAATATAACTGTAATTAAGTAGTATTGTATACTTTACTTTACTAGAGTATAATTGTTTGATTACCATATGCTGTTAGTTTTAGACAGCTACAAGTTTGTTCAATGTGTATTAAAGTATAGGAATGTAAGGTAGATATATAAGAATGTCCACATTGACGTACGAGTAAAAATAAGAAATATTTGTTAATAAACAAACAGGCAAGAGCGCAGTTTTCTCATTACTAAGTGGGCTGGCGTCTCTTCCTCAGGCAAAACAAATCTCCCCTACGGGGGATGAAACGGCATTCCATAATAAAGCCAAGCTCTCCAAACAACACCCGCCACTCCTCCCTCTACTCTTAGTTCAGCTGTTTAGTGCGCGAGGATCCTGGAGAGCAATTACAGTTCACACTTTCATCTCTTATATCTCGTTTGTTTCAATTACCATACCTTTACACGTATTTAACAAAATCCAAAAATGTCTAGGAAGTATTATGATTTACGGGAAAATATCGGCTATTTAATATTTTGTATTCAACCTTATTTTTTGTTAATGTTACGTAAATTGAAGCAAGTAATTTGTTTCAATTCGATAAAAAATGCATCTCCACTAAATATTATTAAGTAATAGTTGTTATTATATTGTTAACCGTGTGGTCAATGGCAAAAATGATGAAAACTAACAATTGTTATTAAAAAAGTTAGCCTGAATTAAAGGGGTTTAAATATTTACATTACGAATCGTAAAAATAAATACTAATATTCTTGGAGGTTTTTAAGTTAGTTATTAACATTGAATTGATGTTGCATTTGTTGAAGTTATACTTCTTTGCGCCCGTTAGACACTTTGGGATGGGATGTTGGTCGAGAAACCGCGTCACGCTGAAAAGTAAGAACAAATTTTTAAGAACTATCGATTAATCGATTGTTAATCGAAGAAATTTAACCGAAGAAATTACTGATAATGATAATATAGGTGTATAATATAATAATGAAGTCACGTATGATATATTAAAGATAAATATATTGAATAATATTGAAAAATGTCTTATATTTCATTTATATATCCTGTCTGTTTGTGTGCGTGAGTGGGTGTATGAGAATGGCCAAAGAAGTATAACTTCCACCGTGTGGTCCGACGCACACCCAATTTTTCTATTAAGTTTTACGGCGTAGTAGCTATGGTTTCAGACTGTGGGGGCGTGGTCCAGGGTTTGAATCCCCAACTGAACTAATTGTAGGTACTTACTGCTTAAATAAACTTCACGTATAGGTCTGCAGGCTCACATGAACTGGTAAGGGAAGATTGTATTAAAATAATAATATGGAAAAGTGCTTGAGTTGATATTATGAACAAAATTAACTCTTTATTAATTTGTTATTACCTAAATGTAAAATGATTATTTTATCCATTAATTAAATCTATGATAGTTCCTATTAGTGCCATTTTATTCTAAAGGCAAGTTCCTAATTTAAAGGAAGGTTTCTATTATATTTTATTGTTCTCCTTTATCTTTTTAGGAACGAGTTACCATAGTCAGTGATATGACACCAAAATGTCTGATTCAATAAAACTCTTAGCAAAACAATGGATACAACATTTTTAGTCCTATACATTTTTATAGTAAACCATTACTATGCTTATGTAATAAGTATTATATAACGAAGTTTTAATAAATGGTTAATATTCTATTTTATTATTTAATTATAGCTCGATAATTCATGAACATTAATAATGAAATATTTTAAATACGTAATGACAAAAAATAATTTCCGTTCTTTTTCCAGGCATTTTTAAACCAAGAACAGTTTTATTTGACAGGCATTATCACTATTATATTAGTCGCATATTTAATTACGATCACTGTAACTAGTTGAGACGTTGGTTTAGAAACTTTGTCGTTGGTTTGTTAATGTATTAAGACAACTTTGTGTCTTTTTATTTATGACGTAATATTACATAACTTAAATCTTCCTTTTGATAGAATAAGTAATATTTTGTTTCTAACACTTGCAGGTTTTGCTACAAATATCATCCTTATCACTATTAGTGATTTAAAATGTTTGAAGGGTTCGTTTCTCTGAAGCACCACCCGTTCGTAATAGTCTCTTCGTCACAATGCCCACTTTCAGTAAAAGCCACCCCACAAGCCCGGCCTTGCCACCTCCTAAAATGGCGGATATTGCACAAAAGTGTTTCCGCTTTGTGAGTTAAACCTAAGCTACCTATTAATAACTTGCCTCCTCTATGGACACAATCCCTCATAACTCTTGTTATTTAAATGTTAATATATAAAGTCCTAAGCATTACGGACTGAACTATCTTTCGTGGTGTATGAGGTAATTTTGTCAAGTAATCTGCTACAACATGTTGCTGATCCATTATTTATGTTTTATTCGCTTATCTTGATATGCATTGTTATATTACACTCTTGATTAATGATAGTTTTTAACCCTACTATCTCATGTGTAAGCTTAGTGAAATTCAAGAGTGAAGCTTGAAAATTACATAAAATATGTAATATCTTAATTTATATTAACTTCACAAACATTTGGAGTATTGTATTATTTTTATTTAGGCTTAAAGTGGTTTGCTTTGTACAAAGATATTTATTACAAAATAGAGAGTGTACCACTGACCACAACTGGCAGGGGGTGGACCCCTAGGGAAGAAAATAATCGCCATCAGAACCTAGCTTTGAGTGTACATTCCTACAGTAATAATCATCGTTTCAATTACTCTTATTTTCATGTAAATGCTTTGAATTATTTATAGTTATTAAAATCATAAAATTAAATTATCTTTTCATAAAAACAAATTTAATTTCATGTATACGTACGCGTACAATTTAGGAGGATCCAAAAATATAAACCACTAAACAAATTTTTACGTTGTTTGTTTTATTAAATTATACTATTCACTAAATCTTCGTGTTAGTTATATTAACAATTTTATGTCAAAAATAAGTTTAAGAAGAGCAATTATTGTTCAGCTAACAAATAGCACTTGTTTAAAGCAATTATATTTTTAAACAGTTTATGCACTGCAAAATTTAAATGGTGAATATGCCTTTAATATATATTTCGCTTTTATTCAAACTGATACGGTAAAATTAGGCCAATAATTTAGCCTCCTTTCCATTTTTATAAATGCTGGATCACAGATTAATGTTTTCCATGACAGGCAGAAATTAATATAATATATGACTATTAAAGCTACACACTACGTATGTTACATAGACAAAATTTGTATTTATATTTTGTATGATAGAACTTGTCTCCTGGACCCTCGGCTACCTGGGACTGGCCTGGGACACCCCCCAGCACTGGCAGCCGGCTTGCAACTGTTTCCTTATGAGTCACTTACTGGCATCCCCACTAGGTGAACTAACTTTTTTCCCGGATCACAATTTCTGAATTTTTTTCAAGTATTTGAAAAGTACATAAAAAAATAAGATTAACGATATAAAACTCGATAAAAATTGAACAATATTGAGGTGGTCTGTTTATTTGTATAGTAACAGTATAGTTGGTTTGTGTAACGATATGACGATTAAATTACATTGGAATTGACAACAATTCCAATAAAATAATGTTTAAACTAAAATTATAAAAGATTAGAGGTAACAATCCAGTTTCATGAGAAAAATCTGTATTTTGCGTTATAACGGTACTACCACTTGGAAAATTGGACTTTCGCAGAGGAAGACTGACTCATGGTAGCTAATCCATTTCTGAAAAATGCTTAATCAACTGCTTACGAGTTTCTAGGGGTGATGGTAGTTTTCAGTTCAAAGTGAGTGTTGGCCACAGTAACATCGTGGTAAATTAAATAGCCACTGTGTTTTCATTAAATTTTTTAGTTAGTGAATTTTTAAATTAAGCATTTCTTCAATTGAGTTTACTATTGCATATTTTTTGCTATTATCTTTTGTTATGTGACTATTTGTGTGTTAGTGTTTTTTGTTTACTTTTATTTTTTTTTTAATATGCCTCCATCAAGTGAAAAGCGTGCTGGGACAGCATACAATTCTCAGGCAAGAACGATTATTGTATCTGTTTTGCAATACTTCGAGCGGGAGAACGTGACAACAAGGGACCGTAATTAGATCTTAAAAAGGTGTCTGAAAGAGTGTCTGCAGCTTGCAATATTTCCACCAGAACAAGCTAGAAAAATGTATATAATTATATGTATGAAAAAAATAAATCAAAAGCATTAGTATCCTTCAGTGATTTTGAAAAGAGGGCGGAAAAATAATTAAATTAATATCTTGAATTATTATCTTGATTAAGTGGTTGTGAAGAAATTAAACTTTTACTATTTACAATAATTCCCTAAGTAACATAACATTTTATGTTTTGATAAACTCACTACCGTATGCACGTTGTCCTATGCTTTTCTTACGGGAAATTGGTACAATTTTGATTACCTGTTCTATTTACTAACATTTGGTACATGGGTTCTTAATAATCTTATTAAGTAATTATTTTCACATGATGCCCCCCTATTCGCAGCAAACTTGTAAAATCTACATTTTGTATATTTATAAATTTTCTTATGTAAGTTTGTATAATATTCATTGTTATTATGTAAATATTGTGCCTTTGTCATTATTATTTAAGATATGTATATCACTAACAATTGGATAAAATTTGGTACATGGGTTCTTAATAATCTTATTAAGTAATTATTTTCGTATCGATGCCCTATTCGCAGCAAACTTGTAAAATCTACATTATGTATATTTCAAAATGTGCTTATGTAAGTTTGTATAATATTCATTGTTATTATGTAAATATTGTGCCTATTATTGTGCCTTTGTCGTTATTATTTAAGATATGTATATGATGTGCTTTTGGATTATTTTGTTAAAGTTCATGTGAAAAGTGAAAGTTGTAAAATATTGATTGAATTATAAATATAATGTGCTTAAAAGTAGGAGTAGTCTTATTTTTCAAATCCTTGTCAATTATTTAGATTCACATTGGTAAAATGGCCTATGATATTAATGTTTACTTAATAACGCAGTGTTTGGCTTTATTATTCTAACTCAGTAAACTTGCAATAATTTACTTCTCAGAAATATTTTAGCCACCATGAGTCAGACTTCCACTGCAAAAGTCCAATGTTCAAAGTGTTGGTACCGTAGATTTTTCTCGTGAAACTCGATTGTTACTTCTAACCCATGTTACTCATAAGCTTATTTAAAAAATTATTTTATTAGAATTGTTGTCAATTCCAATGTAATTTAATCGTCATATTGTTACACAAAACCAACTGTATTGTTACTATACAAATAAACAGACCACTTCAATATTGTTCAATTTTTATCGAGTTTTATATCGTTAATCTTATTTTTTATGTACTTCAAATATTTGATAAAAATTCAAAAATTGTGATCCGGGAAAAAAGGTAGTTCAGTGCCTAGTGGGGATGCCAGTAAGTGACTCATTAAGGAAACAGCCGCAGGTGGCTGCCAGTGCTGGGGGGTGTCCCAGGCCAGTCCCAGGTAGCCGAGGGTCCAGGAGACAGGTTCTATCATACAAACTGTAGTCTAATCGTGTGTTTCGATTTACATTTTGTTATTGTTACTTATTATTGTATTATTCATGAATGTAAATTAAATTATTAATTGCTACTTGAAATGCGTATATTATTTGATCATATTTAGACTGAGGCCCCGTTTGAGACATTCTCTTATATCTAATATTTTTAAAAGCATACATAGTTTGAAAGTTATATTAGATGGGTAGGAAACAGAGCTAGTGTGCCCATTGTACCAGTAACTATATTAATCAGTTTTTCCTTTTAATTCAATAACTAGAAGTACATTAAGGGGAAGACAATGCCATTAAAATAAGTAGTTTCGCAAGATTTTCAATAACATTAGAAAAATAATGAGTCCCTATATGATAACTGTTGATAAATAATTACTACATCATTATTTTAAAATTATCTACCTATGTAAAGTTTTACCATTGGGGTTGGAAGTTTAATATGGTAAAAGGCAAAACTTCAGTTGATACCCATAACAAAAATAAATACTAGTGATTCATTTAAATTTGGGCGTTAAAGGTTAAAAAACAAATGTAAAGGATGTCTTGTTTTACAAGTAAAGTTAGTGTTGGATACCCCTCTGTAACACTTGAAATGTGTAACAACTGCTTAAAGATGAAATCCGGGCCACCATGAATGACCGGGCAGGCGGGATGCTTGCAAGGACGGTCACTCATCCAAGGAACAGCCACCATCGATGTTGCTTGATGATTACTTAGGAACCCTCTGGTCAAGGCCTTTGTCTAAGACTTCTGTACTGTGGAGAGTGTAGTCCCACGACGATGATAGGCATCCCTCCTTCAAAACACGTACGGTGATATCAACCCACCCATACAGTAGATACATTTACAGTAATACTGAACCGTCCACCTAGACATACATGTACAATGAAATTGTGCCACCCGCCCGCCCACATATGTACTCATCCACTTACACATACATATAACATGATATTGACCCGAGTGGGTCAATTAAAATGTTCTGAATCACTCAGCTTTAACTTCATTTATTTATCTAATTTACTTTATGTACAATAATCATAATTTATAAATTTGTCAGCAAAAGAGTATACATTTTCACTGATTTGTTCAACTATTTATTTCAAAAGGTTAAGGTACATACAATTTTAAATGTCCTAAATCATGTGAGTTTTGTATCATTACATGTTGTGATATTTGAGGTCACATACCTCAAAGGTTTACTCCGGCTTGATCGTAAATATATATATATTTCAAATGTTTCCTTATATTTTTGTTTTATAAGCACTTATAAATGCTGTTTAGTTATTTGTTGTTGTTTAGTAAGGCAATTTATGTAACTAGTGTTTGCTACACGTATATATTTAATTAAGTTATTAAGCAGATGAACGAGGAGTTATCAATATAGCAACATTACATGTGTTTTTAATGAATTCATCAAACTTATAATATTTCTAATTAAGAAAAACCTACAAATTGTCAACAAAATTTGATAAATTTAATATCAATTTAAAGCAATAAATTAGGAACTGCTAATATATGTAATATATATTACATTTAATTATTTACATTACCTGTATGGTGTTTTATAAATGAATATAACAACACATTTTCTTCCATGTACATTTCTTAAAATATATAATATTTAGTCATTGGGACTTAATTAAATTCAAACTGAGTACCCTCTAAAACAGTTTGATTTAAATTATATCACACAACATGTTTCGACTTTATAATCATTTTCAAGTGTATAAAAATTAGTTTGAAAATATTTTTTATGCACCTCAAAATTACTTTAAAGTCAAAACATGTTGTGTGATATAATTTATATGAACATTTTAGAGAGTAATCAGTTTGAATTTAATAATATCGGGTGTTAAAAAAGTCAGGATCCCCTTAATATTTTACTATATAACATTAATAAACACAGAACAATGAAACTCTAGGATTACGTCCTCACTGTTGTTACTGAATATTTGGCCATATTAACTGTCCTTTTGGCCATATTAACTGTCCTTTTGGCCATATTAACTGTCCTTTTGGCCATATTAACTGTCCTTTTGGCCATATTAACTGTCCTTTTGGCCATATTAACTGTCCTTTTACACTTTGAACAACTAACTGTTCAGACTAGTCGTTTGAAAATAGGAGCCTCTCAATGTTCCCATGAGGCCTAACTTTTAGAGGCTATTATTTCCAAACAAATGTGCCTTTGTCAGTTGGGGTTGTGGCAATGTGTTTATCTAACAATGGCCTTTAAAATGATGTATAACTCGACCTATGATTACATTTAAGATTTTTCAGATTTCCTCCACAGGACGTCCCCCCAAAGCGAAAAAGGACCAAAACGTCAGTAACTACAGTGATGACGTAATTCTAGAGTTTCATTGTTCTGCGTTTATTAATAAAATAAATATTTAGGGTGTTCTAGAAACCCGGTAAATAGTATTACATATACGACTAAAATCATAAATTAATCATCTTAAATCAAAATACTGACAAACGTAGAATTTCACTTGAAAAATGACAGACTCTACAAAACGTAATAAGCCATCGTCTTATGTAATTACGAAGCTACTTGTAAAGCTGTTTCCTGTTATTATTGTGATAGCTGTCAGAGAATTATTTTGGAGGAGTAGGTGGAATGTGCATTAAGTTAACAGAGAGCTGATGTTATTGTTAACATTTGTTCTACAACTGAACTTCTAACCTATAACTCTCAGACTCAAGAGAATTATTAATATCTCTTGAGACTGAGGTAATGATGTATTTACAACGTAAGTAACTAGTAAATACAATGTAACACAGTAACTTTGTTGTTATAAGTGCTTATAGGATTACTGACTTATAATATATAGTCTTTTAATGTGAAGTATCCTTCTTAAAGCAACCTTTTATCAAAATATCTATAAATATTAAAATTAAAAAATGCTTAAGATCAACTAACTTAAATTATGAGCTCTAGCACTATTTCAAATATTATAAATTAATAGTTAAATTAATTAATAATTTAAAATAAAACAAAAATAATAATAAAAATTACGAGGGCGGTTCAATAAGTCCTTAGAAAATACAAGATAAGTCGCAAAAAGTATCAATATTGTTTTATTTTTATTTACTATCATCTGTTGCTTGACAACTGTGAAAGTTTCAGTTGATTTCATCAGCTGATTTCATTGTTGTCGTTGATTGAATCAGGTAAGGTTTGTTTATTTAGAATGATGGACACAAGTGAGTTTCGTGCTGTGATTAAACACTTTCATTTGAAAGGCTTAACACCGAAGGAAATCAAAGTTGAGTTGGATGCTGTTCATGGTACATCTGCTTCTGTGTTGGCAACTGTTTATAACTGGGTAAACGAGTTTAAACGTGGCTGTACATCCACAAAAGATGAACATCGTTCAGGGCGCCCAGTGGAAGTGACAACTCCAGAAATGGTTGACAAAATCCACGATATGGTTTTGAGGGATCGGCGAATCAAAGTGCGTGAAATAGTTGAAGCTACAGGCATATCACAAGGCACAGTGTTCACAATTTTGCATGAAAAATTAAATGTGAAAAAACTCTCTGCAAGATGGGTGCCGCGCTTGCTCACAGAGGAGAATAAACGCATTCGTGTGGTTGATTCTAAGGCTGTCTTGACAGTATTACGTCGCAATTATGGTGAGTTTCTGCGTCGATAAATAACTGTAGATGAAACATGGATCCACCACTACACTCCAGAGTCAAAGGAACAGTCGAAACAGTGGGTTTTTGATGACGAACGGGCTCCAAAGAAGGCAAAGACAGTGAAATCCGCCGGCAAAGTTATGGCCACAGTTTTTTGGGATGCACAAGGAGTAATCTGCATTGATTACTTGGAAAAGGGAAAAACGATAACTGGAGAATATTATGCATCGTTATTGGACCGACTAAATGAAGAAATCAAGACAAAACGTCCGCACTTGAAAAAGAAAAAGTTCTTCTGCATCAAGACAATGCACGTGTACACACCTGCGCAGTTGCCATGGCAAAAATAATGGAATTAAAGTATGAGTTGTTACCACATCCACCTCACCAGATATAGCCCCCAGTGACTTTTTCTTATTTCCAAACTTGAAAAAATGGCTCGGTGGACAAAGTTTTATGTCAAACGAAGAAGTGATTGCCCAAACGGATGCCTATTTTGAGAAATTGCCAAAATCCTACTTTTTAAATGGCTTATCCATGTTAGAGAAACGCCTAATGAAGTGTATAGAGCTAAAAGGAGATTATGTTGAAAAATAAACAATAGTTTACCCGAAAAAATGTCTTTTTCTATCTTATTCTAAGGACTTATTGAACCGCCCTCGTATCAGTAATTTTGTTAATCGTATTACTTTGATTTAGTTCTTCATTAATGCAGAGTATTTTAGCTTAATACAAAACAATAACTAATATGCGATAAATCGGAATTTATATACTGAGCCAACATTTGTGAAGTAAGCAAACAAAATATAGTCTTCTTAAACAAAATCTTACAGTACAAATATTGTAGAAACCAACAAAGATCCCTCTACGAGTTGCAATGCCACATTTAAATCTTGCCTTTTCGTCCTTTTTGAAGAGAAACAACAATTACAAGTGTATTATACTGAAACATTTGCAAATGAGATTGAGTATCTCGGAATAAATAGCACAGCAAGCTAATATATATATATATATTAATTACTATTCATAGAGAAGGAACTATACACAACCCTGTGCTGTTATGAAGGCTATGTGTTTACAAATATATATAATGTATATTATTATGTTTAATCAATTTGCTCCTCAATATTACAAATTTTATGATTGAGGTGCTGAATAAATAACTTTCTGGAACAATCAAAATTAGTACAGTTAAAGCTTTAAAAAAAATGTATTTAAGGAAATTTGTGTTTGTAAGTATTGGATCCCGTCAACAAGTTTTGCGTAGCTGGGCTATATAATTATTCACTTTTGTATTCTTTAAATAAAAAAATTAATAAATAAATATAATAATGTGTGCTTGCATACCTTTACATAAAGAAGATAATACAAATCTTATCATCTTTTAAATGTACATAATTTTATACCTCTGAATATTTGGTAATTCTATTACTCATAATTTTTTAAAATATATTTTCCTTGAGTTTTGTTTATATGCTATGTGCTGTATAAAGTATTAAACAAATGTCTTCCTCACGTAATATGTTCTAACATTCTTTGAATGGAAGAAACCCGCTTTTTTAATTGTTTATATAGCCAATAACCTGCTGATAGTCAGTAATAGTATATACCGTTCTGTTGCAGATCAGCAAACCTATCACGTGTTGATATTGTAAGTTTATGTAGTTTGCTGTAATTAATTTATTGATCTCTGAATCACACCAACATTTTAATAATTTTATAAATTGATTTACTGTAACGGAAATTAAGTAGGTAGTTTTAAGTGGAATATCCTGAGGGGAATAGGTCAGGAAGTAAGGTATCGGATGTCAAGGAAGAATGATCAGCAGGATCAATATATAAGCGTTGCCGAACCCAGAAAAAAATGCAAAATAAAGAAAATTAAACACACCAAACATTGGGCTGATGAGTGCTGACGTAGAGAGGTCAGCAAGATAATTTTAAACATATTTACATTTTCCTTCACAAAACAGTCCAATATTTTATATATTTTTCATTATTTTAAACACTAAAACTTAAATAATTTTTAAAAATGGATACATTTATGAAAATAATTATAATACTTGATATAAGAGCAGTTGTAACTAAAGCTGCTATATGCATTGAAATAGAGGTATTTATGCACTTTCTAGATGCCTTACCAATCTTAACTTTTTCATTATGGTCTATATTTCATGGCACATTTTAGGCCTATTTCGCAGAAATAACGATTTGTATAAAAAAAATCAAAATTCTAGATTTTTGAAAATGTTATGTTTTTATTTATTTCTGTTCTTTGTCGTAATTTTTTCATAATTTTTCTTAGTTTGTAGTAGTTTTTTGTGCTGAACATGAGCTATGACTGACCATTAAAAAAAAAAAAAAAAACGCACGTACAGCTACTAGAGTGACGGCCGGCAGGCCGTCATGGAGAACAGGCACCCAAATAATGTGCCTTGATTCATGGGCTTGAATAATCTCCGCCTTCAAGTGTCCAACTTCCACCACAGTGTTTAGTTAAAAAAACAAAAATTAAATAAATAAATAAACTTTTATGAACTCTACAGGTTTTTTTAGTAGCTATTTATTATATACACAAATAAAATAATAATAATATTAATTGTATTATTGCTATTATTTATTAATTATTATTTAAATTTGAAAGAATGATTTGAATGAATTGTTCTAAGGTTGATTTTTTGGTGTCGAATCAAATCAAATCTCCTTTATTGTGACGGTACAATACGCATAACTGCGTCAATATACATGGTACATAGAATACACGCTAGTAAAAATGTCAATAGTAAAATTAAAATTACCAAAGATATCCTTTAATCTTGTAATCAAAGAAACTAAATCGTTTAGAAACTGACTGGCTCGTCAGGGATTCATCAATGCTATAGAAGCAATGCGACACCAAATACCTCTTGACCCTTTTACAAAAACACATTCACTTTACGTTCTGCTTTGAGTGAGGCTGCTGGCAAAGCGTTAAATAGTTTGATCCCATTAAACAATGGTGAAACATGGTGTTTCGATCAAACCAACCAATGATCACTTATGTTAATGGTGGAACATGGGCGAGGCTCCCTATTGCACCTTCAGCACGTTGCCTGCCACTCTGGTTGCCATGACAATATTTAAATGGAATTACACAATGGGGAAGTTATCTGTCCCACTTGCATCTCACACGCACCAGTGCATTAAAAAGGTCGTTTTGTAAGTGGCCAATGTATACACAAATATTTATATTGAAAACATTCAGTGTTGCTTCAATGAGTTATATCTCATTATTGTTTCTACCTATATACTTACTGCTAATGGTCACGGCATTTAGTAGGGCTAAGAGAGAAAGGATTTACACCGTACTTGTGATAGCATCTCCCCACTTTACACATTTTAATGAGGCTCCCAGCTTGCTTCATCTTCTCCCTTCATTACTTCAGGTAAGCTGATGTTTGCTTGAAAAATGAATATATAACATCATACGTTTTGAGATGTCATATTTTTCAACAAAAACTAAGTATAGTATACAAAATTGCATCTAGTACTTACAATAGGCCTACTAAAATTTAATTTAAATATAAGTGCTTCACAAAAATAAAGTCTATGAATTTGGAACAGATGTAGATTAAATCATGTCGAATCAGAATTGAAGACAGTTCTATCTATGTACGAAATAAGTCCTACAATAATTAAAGTAGCTACGATAATAATCTCTTTGAACTCGTTTGAAACATGACATATTTTATTTATTGGGAAATTTTATTTATTACGTCATTTTTATTTACATTATACAAAATATGCGTCTTTATTTAGAAGGCCATTTATTTAGTTACCGAAGATTTGACTATGTGTATGAAACGAAAAATATACAAAAAAATGCCTTACCAAGTATTATTCATTAATAAAGTATTATTCATTAATAAAAGACAACATAAACTCGCTTAAACAAATTAGATTTACTCATATAAGAATTATTGATACACAGTTTCTCGGTAAGAAAGGATATGAGTTTAATTGTTCGATGTATCCTCATTTTACGCATTGGATACATCATTGACACCAAACTGACTTCTTCATAAACTGTTATATCGAGATCCATATCGTAATTTCAGTTAACATTTATAATCTATTAGGTAATTTTAATATTGTTATTTATTAAACTAACTAATCAACTTTAATATAACTAAGGCATTATTATACTGGTATTATATGAATATTTATGTAGTACTAATAAAACTAACTGGCTGTAAGTTAATTTCATAACTGATTCAAATTAAGATGATGAACGTAATAATTTAATAATTTATAGAAGCTGATGGTTGTAACAACAACTACGTTAAATACCAGTGGTAATTGAAAAAAAATTATATCTTAGGCTGTTAGACAAAGTTTAAAATTAATCTGATAATTACTGCTCAGATATACAATCTTAGATTTTACAGATGAATTCACCTCATATTACAAGATACTCAGGCTTGTAAGTTAAATAGTATGATAATACTAATCTATGAGTGGGCTTAGGTTTTTTTGTTCTAAGATGTGTTGTTAGCTTATTGGGTCCCAACACCGTTAGTTGGAACATTGGAATGTTCCCTATTGTAGTCCAGCCGTTCTGACTTTACCTCTGAGGTTTGCGGGCTAAACTGGAAAATCGACATTGGCAACGTCACATCTAAATCACCACAACCCTCCTGTAAATTTTATATCCGGTGACTCATAATCGGGAAGAATGTAGGAAGGTATACATTTATTTTTTTTAGTGGGAATTAAAATCGTTTTAGTATTTAACTACGAAATACTTCTTTTACCGTTTGCAAATATCAAAAAACGAAGTCAATGGGACAATTTTAACTTATACAAACTATTAGGCCCTATTTGTGATTAATCTAGACCAGAAACAAATTAGCCATGGAACAGGAAGGAGCCAAGCGCTCAAGATATACAAGGTTGCCATGTTGTGCTCCCCTCAGAGGTAAATTTAGAACGGCTGGACTGTAGAATGCGCCACTGGTCGTAGCTTACCACTGGTTTTATGATCCTAGGTCAAGATAAATATATTTTAGATGCTATTTTTACCCTTCACCATCCTGATAATTGAATCTGAACCTCAAACTCCGTAGGCGAGAGGCATATAACTCGGCTAGTGGACTCCTGTACATTATATATTTAGACCATTCTTCATATATAATTCTCAAAATAATAACGATTAGTTAAACGAACACACTCAAAGACACAACTCAACCAATTTATGCGTTAATTGATATTCAAGTGTCATATATTATTCAATTTTCACTAAAAGTATTTTGTTTTTGCCTGTCAAAATGTAAGGCGTGTCGAACTGAAATAAATTAAAAATCTCTAAGATTAATTACTTTCTAACTAGTGTCTGTTTAAGATAGCTTAAAGAAAGTAAATAAGCAAAACATTCACTAATCGACTGAAGTATTCAGATGTTTTGCGGATAAGAATAATGAGATGAGAACGACACCGTTTGAAACAATGAGAGGGTCGCTCTCCTGGAGGGGATTTGTGGGGGAAGGGTGAAAGACGGGTAACGGTGGGTGGAGAAGTTTCACCTCCCTGTCACAGGACAGTTTTTAATACGTCATGCTCTTTGGGAGGCTTTCGTACACATGATAATCTCTACAATGAAAACGTTATTGTCACTGCTTATCCCAGGTCCATATTTCATTATTGCTTACTGTATTTTCATCAATTAATGTACTAATTCATATTATAAGAGTAATTATTAGTTTATATCTTTTATTAAGATACCATCAATCGTGTTTTTAAAATACCTACCTGAATTAATGTAGTAAGCAGATTTTAGATCTGCAAAAATTAAAAAAACCAGTTACAAAAGCGTATCTTGTCATGGAACCTAATATAAAATGTATTGTCCTAATATATATGCTCTCTAAATGACAGGTACTAATTATGTAAGGAACTTATCTATGTAAAAGAAAAAATTGTTTCCGCATGGCTGATACAAAAGACAGAAATTAATTATCCAATCATATCGATGAAGAGGATGCTTTGGATAGTTTGGATGATGCTACGACTGACCCAGTGGTTTTTTATGGTTCCTCAAATAAGCCCTTTAACAATGACTCACCCAACCACCCATATTCTTAAAAAGGTAAAGTCCCACCCGACCAGTACACGTATGATTGTACTGATTTTATAAAAATTTTATGAAAATATTAGTATAAAACTCGCAACTTTAGAATATTCATAGAATTTGAAACATGCCTAAGCTATAATTCAACGGTATAACTAGTGTAAGACTGAGTGCTAATATGATAATCACAAATACAATGTATAACTTGATGATGTAATTTAATAATCAGGGATTAAACTAGTATCAAGATTGTTAAAACAATATTTCCTGGAGTGGTGGCCCAGTGCCTAAGGCTTCTGACTACGGAGGGCAATTTCCAAGGTTCAATTCTCCACCTGTGCTAACGGTCGGTACTTCACTCGTTGAATAGAGTTCATGCACAGGCCAGTCATAAAAAACATTACTATTATTTTTGTTTAATCTATCGTCTTTACCAGGTAGGTCCTCTAAGGCGAACACACTTTACGTCGAGATTGATCCGACGAAACGTGGGTCTTCTGATATTGGCTGCCAGTAGTGTCGCGTACAATTGTGCCAACCAAATAGTGTTGTACGATCAGTTTTTCTTCGTACAAATTGCCACCGTTCATCGTCGTATACTCTCGAGTAGATCCTGCGGCCAGACTTTACCCACGCTGGCTTTGAGAGCGCGAGAGAATTGATGAGCGTAAAATTCTGAAACAATTCGTAAAACCATAGTCCGTCGACACCGTTCGGCAGGTATATTAGCTTTTGTTGAAGAAATTGAAAAGATACGAATATTACTAAATAGAAAATTAGTTCACTATCCATAATTGTAAATTTTAACTGTTTTAAGTTACGCTTACTACAACGGTTATGTATTTTTAATATGTTTTCTTAGCTTTGGATAGTAAATACAGGGAGAAAAAATGATGGGAGGAGGCCTATATCATTTCCGAGAAAAGAAGGATCAGTTCCTTATTGCCACCTCAAGTGGACAGACATCAATGCTGGTTTGAGAGCCTTGCGTCTCAGGATTTGTCTCCGTATGTGAATTGGGAGGCATCTCTAGACTTTTCCCCTTTCATCCCGGGTTATAATATTTTGTATATGGACCTTTATTAATTATTTGATTCTTATTTATTTTTAATATTGAATTATTTACTAGTTAAAGTCATAGTGGATGATTGTTTTTTTTTTTTTTTTAATAATTGTTTTACCATCTTATTTTTGTAAAAGTGCCAATAATAAGTTGTTTCTTAAAAATAAAATATAAAAATGTATTCATTGTCGTTGTTTTAGTATTTAATAAAACAAACATCTTAACGACGTACACTAATAAAACATTTTGTAAATTTAATATACAACTTAGAGTAAACTCTTAATGGGGTTCCCATAATCTAAATAAACCAAACACTAAAGTAAGGCTAGATCAATAAATCTAGATAATAGGTAGCTATAAATTATAATTGTTTATTATTACTAATATTCATTGTTCACAATTAAGACACCAGGTTGATGTATGGGTGAATATGAGGGGCGAGTGAAAGTGATGAGTGTAGATGAACGAGTGTAATCATTGTACGGTCCACTGTTCATTTGAAAAAAAACATTTATGAACAGCTCAGTAAATGGGCCACTGAGGTACATACGAACCACGTGTTATTGCTCTAATTTTCAGCTAACTGACAAGCCTTATACTCAGTTCTCTTCCACACACAGCACCCTGACTCTACCAACCAACACGGACACCACAGACTTCTCTAGTAATGCCCACGCCAATGGCAATCATTAAGCGGACACCAAGTTGGTATGTAGAGGACTGATCATAAAACCTATCATCAAGAATATTCACAATACTTTGTCCCCAAGTACCTGGGTACATAACTTCGTCACCAGTGCCGATATAAATGATAATTAATTGAGTACCAACCGTTGCTTGTACATCATTTTGTTCTGCGATTGACAAGTGAAATAACTGGCAGAATTAAGTAAGTGAATAATTTGCTACAGCAATAAATATTTTGAAATAAATTAAAAAAAAAAAAAAAACAATTTAAATTGCTAGAATATGACGGAAAGTAAAAATAATAATGATTAGAATTTCTTATCAATACCAAAAATGTATGTTTCTTGTCACAACTAGCTACTCACCTTGCGTACGTTTTGATGGTTCCATCAGCCTACCCAGGGTAAAGTACTGTTTACCACCCCTTCCTCCTTGTATGTTTCTTGTCAACTAGCTACTCACCTTGCGTACGTTTTGATGGTTCCATCAGCCTACCCAGGGTAAAGTACTGTTTACCACCCCTTCCTCCTTGTATGTTTCTTGTCAACTAGCTACTCACCTTGCGTACGTTTTGATGGTTCCATCAGCCTACCCAGGGTAAAGTACTGTTTACCACCCCTTCCTCCTTGTATGTTTCTTGTCAACTAGCTACTCACCTTGCGTACGTTTTGATGGTTCCATCAGCCTACCCAGGGTAAAGTACTGTTTACCACCCCTTCCTCCTTGTATGATTCTTGTCAACTAGCTACTACCCTTACGTACGTTTTAATGGTTCCATCAGCCTACCCAGGGTAAAGTACTGTTTACCACCCCTTCCTCCTTGTATGTTTCTTGTCAACTGGCTACTCACCTTGCGTACGTTTTGATGGTTCCATCAGCCTACCCAGGGTAAAGTACTGTTAACCACCCCTTCCTCCTTGCATGGTTTTAGATGCCTCTCCAATCCCTCACAGGTTTATGTTCTGCCGTATGATGGTGTTTGTGCGTTACACGTTTATATTCCCACGGGTAACTGGGCTACCATAGTCTAATGTCACCACGTAGCTATACAATCTTACGTTAATCTAATATTTTAAAAACATGTGACAATTCGTTAAGTAATAATTCTGTTATAATCTATGAGGATATTAGGTTTCAATCCAAAACAAGTTTTACTACTTGTTATTAACAGTATTACAATTCAATTAGGATAAAAACTATTAAATTTATAGTTTAGGTTTTTATTTTTTTTATTTCTAAGATTGTAAGTGTAAGTAACGGATCGACAGTAGTTAACATGTTATACCATAAGAAAGAAAATAATAGTAAATAAATATTTATATATAGTTTTCGTATTGATAACTATATATAAGTTACAATCACTTGATGGGTTATATTATAACAACATATTTTATGAGGATCGATGGATATACAGCATGTTATTGTAAGCAATGGAATCCACACCACAAACACAACAGTGTGCAAAGCCTGTCTCTATGACAGAGGTATTGCTGTTTGCCACGCTACGTTTCAAGCTAATATGTTATTCGCTTGGTATGTTTTCCATACATGACATCGCAACTTTGTTTGGCATGTTGTGTTTTTTTTTACAGTGACTTCTGTTACGTTTTAGTTTTGCTTTCACATGGTAAATAAAAGAAGTCCCTTACTTGGCAAAATTACTTTTGACATTTTTAATATTCTTGTATAAACATTTTGACTGTATAACGCTCTCATTGTGTGGTGGGGCAAATACATTAAATGTAGTTCCGTGTTACCAGCGCACGTGTTAGAAGCGCGCAAGGGTCAAAGTGTTTTAGGAGCGCACAACCTTCTACCTGGAGCCCAGAGGGTGTTAGAAGCGCACACAAGGGTCCAATCTAACCTACCGGTGGTCTGGTATAATGCCCTGGCCATAAATTGATTATACAAGGTTGAGTGCACGTCCTAGTTCAAACCAATCTTACGTTTGTATCTGTATGCATTTTATTTACAGCAAGAAACTATTTTCTAGTAATTAATTAACAATTTAAACTATGTTCAAATGTTATCCGAAGAATAAATCTTTTAATTAGCTAATTCATTTTTGTATACATTCTAATAATAACAAATCAAAATATCATTAAAATTATGATTGCATTAATATCAACTAAGTTAATATTTGTTGTGCCTTACACTTGGTATGTTATGTATAAACTACGTTATTAGTTGTTGCTGATAATTGCACGCAATGCTTGGAATTAAATGTTAGTAAATATGTTCTCTTTAGTTTGAACTTAAAACACTTAAAATTGTCCACAAATGTTTGAATTTGAACTAGGGTCTGTAAACAATCTTTTATAATCAATTTATGGCCAGGGTATTATACCAGACCGCCGGCATGACAGATTGGACCCTCGTGTGCGCTTCTAACACCCTCCGGGCCCCGGGTAGAGGGGTTGTGCGCTCCTAACACGCTTTGATCCATGAGCGCTAGTAACACGACACAATTAAATGTTTAATTTCAGATGAATATTTGTTTCTTGTATACAGCTTGAATGCCACTTTTATATAATTGAACAATTGAAGATCAACAAAATATCAGACGTATTACTGGGATAGAAATGTATATGACGTGATATCTCTTTCGCATAAGTTTACAAAATAAGGCAGCTAAATCGTTCCAGTACATTATTACTTTAACTATTTTGGTGGTGTTGCTGCCTTGTTTGTGGAGCTACGTGAAAGGGAGAGTCGTAATTTTTGCGCAGTCAGTAATGAGGCTTTCGGCAGCAGTCACTGACTAATGTTTAACAATTATGTTCTGCCTCAAAATGTAGCTGCTAGTATTTTTTAAATCTCTTTTACAAGTATGTTACATTTTTCAAATAGAGTAGCTAGGATGAACCAAGGGGCGTAAGCAATTTCGGGCGATTCGAATAGATAACCTTTAACACTTTTAATGTAAAAAATGAAACAGACTTTCAATTAAAATATTATATATAAAAATAGTTTGAAATAAACAATCTAGCAAAATACCTTCTGAATTTTAATGATATTTTAAATTCAGTTAATGAAAATTTTAACATTCTGAAAGTTTGTAATAAGGGGAGGGTTATGTATGCATGAGAAGAATTATACATTTTTAAAGAAAAGTGTAAGGATAGTAACAAAATAAGAAATGAACAGGTAATTTTGATTCTAAAATAACTCTTGAAACAATGTATTTCAAAAAAATAGAAAGATAGAAATTATTAATTAATAGTAATTGACCACATAAAGTTGCACAGTCACCAATTAGATCATTTCGGCCAACTTACCATAACAGGTTCTAATATATAAATAGCGTAGTTCAACACTTATGTAATTTTTTTATAAGTCCCTCTTACAAAAAGGTAAGAGGTAAAGTTTGATGAAGGTAAACGTGGTTTGTAACTTGATCACCATAATATAATACTTGTACATTTTGTTGTTAATCCCTCTTGTTTGGAGAAGGTAAACGTGGTTTGTAACTTGATCACCATAATACTTGTACATTTTGTTGTAAATCCCTCTTGTTTGGAGAAGGTAAACGTGGTTTGTAACTTGATCACCATAATACTTGTACATTTTGTTGTAAATCCCTCTTGTTTGGAGAAGGTAAACGTGGTTTGTAACTCATCACCATAGTACTTGTACATTTTGTTGTAAATCCCTCTTGTTTGGAGAAGGTAAACGTGGTTTGTAACTCAATCACCATAGTACTTGTACATTTTGTTGTAAATCCCTCTTGTTTGGAGAAGGTAAACGTGGTTTGTAACTCGATCACCATAATACTTGTACATTTTGTTGTAAATCCCTCTTGTTTGGAGAAGGTAAACGTGGTTTGTAACTTGATCACCATAATACTTGTACATTTTGTTGTAAATCCCTCTTGTTTGGAGAAGGTAAACGTGGTTTGTAACTTGATCACCATAATACTTGTACATTTTGTTGTAAATCCCTCTTGTTTAGAGAAGGTAAACGTGGTTTGTAATTTGATCACCATAATACTTCTACATTTTGTTGTAAATCCCTCTTGTTTGGAGAAGGTAAACGTGGTTTGTAACTTGATCACCATAATACTTGTACATTTTGTTGTAAATCCCTCTTGTTTGGAGAAGGTAAACGTGGTTTGTAACTTGATCACCATAATACTTGTACATTTTTTTGTAAGTCCCTCTTGTTTGTAGAAGGTTAACGTGGTTCGTAACTCGATCACCATAATACTTATACAATTTGTTGTAAATCCCTCTTGTTTGGAGAAGGTAAACGTGGTTTGTAACTTAATCACCATAATACTTGTAAATTTTGTTGTAAATCCCTCTTGTTTGGAGAAGGTAAACGTGGTTTGTAACTTGATCACCATAATATATTACTTGTACATTTTGTTGTAAATACCTCTTGTTTGGAGAAGGTAAACGTGGTTTGTAACTTGATCACCATAATACTTGTACATTTTGTTGTAAATCCCTCTTGTTTGGAGAAGGTAAACGTGGTTTGTAACTCGATCAAAATATTACTTGTACATTTTGTTGTAAATCCCTCTTGTTTGGAGAAGGTAAACGTGGTTTGTAACTTGATCACCATAATACTTGTAAATTTTTTTGTAAATCCCTCTTGTTTGGAGAAGGTAAACGTGGTTTGTAACTTGATCACCATAATATTTGTACGTTTTGTTGTAAATTCCTTTTGTTTGGAGAAGGTAAACGTGGATTGTAACACGATCACCATAATACTTGTACATTTTGTTGTAAATCCCTCTTGTTTGGGGAAAGTAAACGTGGTTTGTAACTCGATCACCATGATACTTGTACATTTTGTTGTAAACCCCTCTTGTTTGGGGAAGGTAAACGTGGTTTGTAACTTGATCAACATAATACGTGTACATTTTTTTGTAAATCCCTCTTGTTTGGAGAAGGTAAACGTGGTTTGTAACTCGATCACCATAATACTTGTACATTTTGTTGTAAATCCCTCTTGTTTGGAGAAGGTAAACGTGGTTTGTAACTCGATCATCATAATACTTGTACATTTTTTGTAAATCCCTCTTGTTTGGAGAAGGTAAACGTGGTTTGTAACTCGATCACCATAATACTTAAACATTTTTTTGTAAATCCCTCTTGTTTGGAGAAAGTAAACGTGTTTTATAACTTGATCACCATAATACTTGTACATTATTTTGTAAATCCCTCTTGTTTGGAGAAGGTAAACGTGGTTTGTAATTTGATCACCATAATACTTGTACATTTTGTTGTATATCCCTCTTGTTTGAGGAAGGTAAACATGGTTTGTAACTTGATCACCATAATACTTGTACATTTTGTTGTAAAACCCTCTTGTTTCGAGAAGGTAAACGTGGTTTGTAACTCGATCACCATAATACTTGTACATTTTGTTGTAAACCCCTCTTGTTTAGAGAAGGTAAACGTGGTTTGTAACTCGATCACCATATTACTTGTACATTTTGTTGTAAACCCCTCTTGTTTGGGGAAGGTAAACGTGGTTTATAACTTGATCACCATAATACTTGTACATTATTTTGTAAATCCCTCTTGTTTGGAGAAGGTAAACGTGGTTTGTAACTCGATCACCATAATACTTGTACATTTTGTTGTAAATCCCTCTTGTTTGGAGAAGGTAAACGTGGTTTGTAACTTGATCACTATAATACTTGTACATTATTTTGTAAATCCCTCTTGTTTGGAGAAGGTAAACGTGGTTTGTAACTTGATCACCATAATACTTGTACATTTTGTTGTATATCCCTCTTGTTTGAGGAAGGTAAACATGGTTTGTAACTTGATCACCATAATACTTGTACATTTTGTTGTAAATCCCTCTTGTTTGGAGAAGGTAAACGTGGTTTGTAACTCGATCACCATAATACTTGTACATTTTGTTGTAAACCCCTCTTGTTTGGAGAAGGTAAACGTGGTTTGTAACTCGATCACCATATTAATTGTACATTTTGTTGTAAACCCCTCTTGTTTGGGGAAGGTAAACGTGGTTTATAACTTGATCACCATAATACTTGTACATTATTTTGTAAATCCCTCTTGTTTGGAGAAGGTAAACGTGGTTTGTAACTTGATCACAATAATACTTGTACATTTTGTTGTAAATCCCTCTTGTTTGGAGAAGGTAAACGTGGTTTGTAACTTGATCACCATAATACTTGTACATTTTGTTGTAAATCCCTCTTGTTTTGGAGAAGGTAAACGTGGTTTGTAACTTGATCACATAATACTTGTACATTTTTTGTAAATCCCTCTTGTTTGGAGAAAGGTAAACGTGGTTTGTAACTTGATCACCATAATACTTGTACATTTTGTTGTAAATCCCTCTTGTTTGGAGAAGGTAAACGTGGGTTTGTAACTTGATCACCATAATACTTGTACATTTTGTTGTAAATCCCTCTTGTTTGGAGAAGGTAAACGTGGTTTGTAACTCGATCACCATAATACTTGTACATTTTGTTGTAAATCCCTCTTGTTTAGAGAAGGTAAACGTGGTTTGTAACTCGATCACCATAATACTTGTACATTTTGTCGTATATCCCTCTTGTTTGGGGAAGATAAACGTGGTTTGTAACTTGATCACCATAATACTTGTACATTTTGTTGTAAATCCCTCTTGTTTGGAGAAGGTAAACGTGGTTTGTAACTCGATCACCATAATACTTGTACATTTTTTGTAAATCCCTTGTTTAAAGAAGGTAAACGTGGTTTGTAACTCGATCACCATAATACTTGTACATTTTGTTGTAAATCCCTCTTGTTTGGAGAAGGTAAACGTGGTTTGTAACTTGATCACTATAATACTTGTTTATTTTTTGTAAATCACTCTTGTTTGGAGAAGGTAAACGTGGTTTGTAACTCGATCACCATAATACTTGTACTTTTTGTTGTAAATCCCTCTTGTTTGGAGAAGGTAAACGTGGTTTGTAACTCGAAAACCATAATACTTGTACATTTTTTGTAAATCCCTTGTTTGGAGAAGGTAAACGTGGTTTGTAACTCGATCACCATAATACTTGTACATTTTGTTGTAAATCCCTCTTGTTTGGGGAAAGTAAACGTGGTTTGTAACTCTATCACCATGATACTTGTACATTTTGTTGTAAACCCCTCTTGTTTGGGGAAGGTAAACGTGGATAGTAACACGATAACCATAATACTTGTACATTTTGTTGTAAATCCCTCTTGTTTGGAGAAGGTAAACGTGGTTTGTAACTTGATCACCATAATATTTGTACGTTTTGTTGTAAATTCCTTTTGTTTGGGAAAGGTAAACGTGGATTGTAACACGATAACCATAATACTTGTACATTTTGTTGTAAATCCCTCTTGTTTGGGGAAAGTAAACGTGGTTTGTAACTCGATCACCATGATACTTGTACATTTTGTTGTAAACCCCTCTTGTTTGGGGAAGGTAAACGTGGATAGTAACACGATAACCATAATACTTGTACATTTTGTTGTAAATCCCTCTTGTTTGGAGAAGGTAAACGTGGTTTGTAACTTAATCACCATAATACTTGTAAATTTTGTTGTAAATCCCTCTTGTTTGGAGAAGGTAAACGTGGTTTGTAACTTGATCACCATAATATATTACTTGTACATTTTGTTGTAAATACCTCTTGTTTGGAGAAGGTAAACGTGGTTTGTAACTTGATCACCATAATACTTGTACATTTTGTTGTAAATCCCTCTTGTTTGGAGAAGGTAAACGTGGTTTGTAACTCGATCAAAATAATACTTGTACTTTTTGTTGTAAATCCCTCTTGTTTGGAGAAGGTAAACGTGGTTTGTAACTCGAAAACCATAATACTTGTACATTTTTTGTAAATCCCTTGTTTGGAGAAGGTAAACGTGGTTTGTAACTCGATCACCATAATATTTGTACGTTTTGTTGTAAATTCCTTTTGTTTGGGGAAGGTAAACGTGGATTGTAACTCGATCACCATAATACTTGTACATTTTGTTGTAAATCCCTCTTGTTTGGGGAAAGTAAACGTGGTTTGTAACTCTATCACCATGATACTTGTACATTTTGTTGTAAACCCCTATTGTTTGGGGAAGGTAAACGTGGTTTGTAACTTGATCAACATAATACATGTACATTTTTTTGTAAATCCCTCTTGTTTGGAGAAGGTAAACGAGGTTTGTAACTCGATCACCATAGTACTTGTACATTTTGTTGTAAATCCCTCTTGTTTGGAGAAGGTAAACGTGGTTTGTAACTCGATCATCATAATACTTGTACATTTTTTGTAAATCCCTCTTGTTTGGAGAAGGTAAACGTGGTTTGTAACTCGATCACCATAATACTTAAACATTTTTTTGTAAATCCCTCTTGTTTGAAAAAGGTAAACGTGTTTTATAACTTGATCACCATAATACTTGTACATTATTTTGTAAATCCCTCTTGTTTGGAGAAGGTAAACGTGGTTTGTAACTTGATCACCATAATACTTGTACATTTTGTTGTATATCCCTCTTGTTTGAGGAAGGTAAACATGGTTTGTAACTTGATCACCATTATACTTGTTCATTTTGTTGTAAATCCCTCTTGTTTCGAGAAGGTAAACGTGGTTTGTAACTCGATCACCATAAAACTTGTACATTTTGTTGTAAACCCCTCTTGTTTGGAGAAGGTAAACGTGGTTTGTATCTCGATCACCATATTACTTGTACATTTTGTTGTAAACCCCTCTTGTTTGGGGAAGGTAAACGTGGTTTATAACTTGATCACCATAATACTTGTACATTATTTTGTAAATCCCTCTTGTTTGGAGAAGGTAAACGTGGTTTGTAACTCGATCACCATAATACTTGTACATTTTGTTGTAAATCCCTCTCGTTTGGAGAAGGTAAACGTGGTTTGTAACTTGATCACTATAATACTTGTACATTATTTTGTAAATCCCTCTTGTTTGGAGAAGGTAAACGTGGTTTGTAACTTGATCACCATACTACTTGTACATTTTGTTGTATATCACTCTTGTTTAAGGAAGGTAAACATGGTTTGTAACTTGATCACCATAATACTTGTACATTTTGTTGTAAATCCCTCTTGTTTGGAGAAGGTAAACGTGGTTTGTAACTCGATCACCATAATACATGTACATTTTGTTGTAAAACCCTCTTGTTTGGAGGAGGTAAACGTGGTTTGTAACTCGATCACCATATTACTTGTACATTTTGTTGTAAACCCCTCTTGTTTGGAGAAGGTAAACGTGGTTTATAACTTGATCACCATAATACTTGTACAAAATTTTGTAAATCCCTCTTGTTTGGAGAAGGTAAACGTGGTTTGTAACTTGATCACCATAATACTTGTACATTTTGTTGTAAATCCCTCTTGTTTGGAGAAGGTAAACGTAGTTTGTAACTTGATCACCATAATACTTGTACATTTTGTTGTAAATCCCTCTTGTTTGGAGAAGGTAAACGTGGTTTGTAACTTGATCATCATAATACTTGTACATTTTCTTGTAAGTCCCTCTTGTTTGGAAAATGTAAAAGTGGATTGTAACTCGATCACCATAATACTTGTACATTTTGTTGTATATCCCTCTTGTTTGGGGAAGGTAAACGTGGTTTATAACTTGATCACCATAATACTTGTACATTTTGTTGTAAATCCCTCTTGTTTGGACAAGGTAAACGTGGTTTGTAACTCGATCACCATAATACTTGTACATTTTTTGTAAAACCCTTGTTTGGAGAAGGTAAACGTGGTTTGTAACTCGATCACCGTAATACTTGTACATTTTGTTGTAAATCCCTCTTGTTTGGAGAAGGTAAACGTGGTTTGTAACTTGATCACTATAATACTTGTTCATTTTTTGTAAATCCCTGTTGTTTGGAGAAGGTAAACGTGGTTTGTAACTCGAAAACCATAATACTTGTACATTTTTTGTAAATCCCTTTTGTTTGGAGAAGGTAAACGTGGTTTGTAACTTGATCACCATAATACTTGTACATTTTTTGTAAATCCCTTGTTTGGAGAAGGTAAACGTGGTTTGTAACTCGATCACCATAATACTTGTACATTTTGTTGTAAGTCTCTCTTGTTTGGAGAAGGTAAACGTGGTTTGTAACTTGATCACTATAATACTTGTTCATTTTTTGTAAATCCCTCTTGTTTGGAGAAGGTAAACGTGGTTTGTAACTTGATCACCATAATACTTGTACATTTTGTTGTAAATCCCTCTTGTTTGGAGAAGGTAAACGTGGTTTGTAACTCGATCACCATAATACTTGTACATTTTGTTGTAAATCCCTCTTGTTTGGAGAAGGTAAACGTGGTTTGTAACTCGATCACCATAATACTTGTACATTTTTTGTAAATCCCTTGTTTGGAGAAGGTAAACGTGGTTTGTAACTCGATCACCATAATATTTGTACGTTTTGTTGTAAATTCCTTTTGTTTGGGGAAGGTAAACGTGGATTGTAACTCGATCACCATAATACTTGTACATTTTGTTGTAAATCCCTCTTGTTTGGGGAAAGTAAACGTGGTTTGTAAGTCTATCACCATGATACTTGTACATTTTGTTGTAAACCCCTCTTGTTTGGGGAAGGTAAACGTGGTTTGTAACTTGATCAACATAATACATGTACATTTTTTTGTAAATCCCTCTTGTTTGGAGAAGGTAAACGTGGTTTGTAACTCGATCACCATAATACTTGTACATTTTGTTGTAAATCCCTCTTGTTTGGAGAAGGTAAACGTGGTTTGTAACTCGATCATCATAATACTTGTACATTTTTTGTAAATCCCTCTTGTTTGGAGAAGGTAAACGTGGTTTGTAACTCGATCACTATAATACTTAAACATTTTTTTGTAAATCCCTCTTGTTTGGAGAAGGTAAACGTGTTTTATAACTTGATCACCATAATACTTGTACATTATTTTGTAAATCCCTCTTGTTTGGAGAAGGTAAACGTGGTTTGTAACTTGATCACCATAATACTTGTACATTTTGTTGTATATCCCTCTTGTTTGAGGAAGGTAAACATGGTTTGTAACTTGATCACCATAATACTTGTTCATTTTGTTGTAAATCCCTCTTGTTTCGAGAAGGTAAACGTGGTTTGTAACTCGATCACCATAATACTTGTACATTTTGTTGTAAACCCCTCTTGTTTGGAGAAGGTAAACGTGGTTTGTAACTCGATCACCATATTACTTGTACATTTTGTTGTAAACCCCTCTTGTTTAGGGAAGGTAAACGTGGTTTATAACTTGATCACCATAATACTTGTACATTATTTTGTAAATCCCTCTTGTTTGGAGAAGGTAAACGTGGTTTGTAACTCGATCACCATAATACTTGTACATTTTGTTGTAAATCCCTCTTGTTTGGAGAAGGTAATCGTGGTTTGTAACTTGATCACTATAATACTTGTACATTATTTTGTAAATCCCTCTTGTTTGGAGAAGGTAAACGTTGTTTGTAACTTGATCACCATAATACTTGTACATTTTGTTGTATATCACTCTTGTTTGAGGAAGGTAAACATGGTTTGTAACTTGATCACCATAATACTTGTACATTTTGTTGTAAATCCCTCTTGTTTGGAGAAGGTAAACGTGGTTTGTAACTCGATCATCATAATACTTGTACATTTTGTTGTAAAACCCTCTTGTTTGGAGAAGGTAAACGTGGTTTGTAACTCGATCACCATATTACTTGTACATTTTGTTGTAAACCCCTCTTGTTTGGGGAAGGTAAACGTGGTTTATAACTTGATCACCATAATACTTGTACATTATTTTGTAAATCCCTCTTGTTTGGAGAAGGTAAACGTGGTTTGTAACTTGATCACCATAATACTTGTACATTTTGTTGTAAATCCTTCTTGTTTGGAGAAGGTAAACGTAGTTTGTAACTTGATCACCATAATACTTGTACATTTTGTTGTAAATCCCTCTTGTTTGGAGAAGGTAAACGTGGTTTGTAACTTGATTATCATAATACTTGTACATTTTGTTGTAAGTCCCTCTTGTTTGGAAAATGTAAACGTGGATTGTAACTCGATCACCATAATACTTGTACATTTTGTTGTATATCCCTCTTGTTTGGGGAAGGTAAACGTGGTTTATAAATCGATCACTATAATACTTGTACATTTTTTGTAAATCCCTTGTTTGGAGAAGGTAAACGTGGTTTGTAACTCGATCACCATAATACTTGTACATTTTGTTGTAAATCCCTCTTGTTTGGAGAAGGAAAACGTGGTTTGTAACTTGATCACTATAATACTTGTTTATTTTTTGTAAATCCCTCTTGTTTGGAGAAGATAAACGTGGTTTGTAACTCGATCACCATAATACTTGTACTTTTTGTTGTAAATCCCTCTTGTTTGAAAAAGGTAAACGTGGTTTGTAACTCGATCACCATAATACTTGTACATTTTTTCTAAATCCCTTGTTTGGAGAAGGTAAACGTGGTTTGTAACTCGATCACCATAATACTTGTACATTTTGTTGTAAGTCCCTCTTGTTTGGAGAAGGTAAACGTGGTTTGTAACTTGATCACTATAATACTTGTTCATTTTTTGTAAATCTTTCTTGTTTGGAGAAGGTAAACGTGGTTTGTAACTTGATCACCATAATACTTGTACATTTTGTTGTAAATCCCTCTTGTTTGGAGAAGGTAAACGTGGTTTGTAACTCGATCACCATAATACTTGTATATGTTGTTGTAAGTCCCTCTTGTTTGGAGAAGGTAAACGTGGTTTGTATCTCAATCACCATAATACTTGTACATTTTGTTTTAAATCCCTCTTGTTTGGAGAAGGTAAACGTGGTTTGTAACTCGAAAACCATAATACTTGTACGTTTTGTTTTAAATCCCTCTTGTTTGGAAAATGTAAACGTGGATTGTAACTCGATCACCATAATACTTGTACATTTTGTTGTATATCCCTCTTGTTTGGGGAAGGTAAACGTGGTTTATAACTTTATCACCATAATACTTGTACATTTTGTTGTAAATCCCTCTTGTTTGGACAAGGTAAACGTGGTTTGTAACTCAATCACCATAATACTTGTACATTTTTTGTAAAACCCTTGTTTGGAGAAGGTAAACGTGGTTTGTAACTCGATCACCGTAATACTTGTACATTTTGTTGTAAATCCCTCTTGTTTGGAGAAGGTAAACGTGGTTTGTAACTTGATCACTATAATACTTGTTCATTTTTTGTAAATCCCTCTTGTTTGGAGAAGGTAAACGTGGTTTGTAACTCGATCACCATAATACTTGTACTTTTTGTTGTAAATCCCTCTTGTTTGGAGAAGGTAAACGTGGTTTGTAACTTGATCACCATAATACTTGTACATTTTTTGTAAATCCCTTGTTTGGAGAAGGTAAACGTGGTTTGTAACTCGATCACCATAATACTTGTACATTTTGTTGTAAGTCTCTCTTGTTTGGAGAAGGTAAACGTGGTTTGTAACTTGATCACTATAATACTTGTTCATTTTTTGTAAATCCCTCTTGTTTGGAGAAGGTAAACGTGGTTTGTAACTTGATCACCATAATACTTGTACATTTTGTTGTAAATCCCTCTTGTTTGGAGAAGGTAAACGTGGTTTGTAACTCGATCACCATAATACTTGTACATTTTGTTGTAAATCCCTCTTGTTTGGAGAAGGTAAACGTGGTTTGTAACTCGATCACCATAATACTTGTACATTTTTTGTAAATCCCTTGTTTGGAGAAGGTAAACGTGGTTTGTAACTCGATCACCATAATATTTGTACGTTTTGTTGTAAATTCCTTTTGTTTTGGGAAGGTAAATGTGGATTGTAACTCGATCACCATAATACTTGTACATTTTGTTGTAAATCCCTCTTGTTTGGGGAAAGTAAACGTGGTTTGTAAGTCTATCACCATGATACTTGTACATTTTGTTGTAAACCCCTCTTGTTTGGGGAAGGTAAACGTGGTTTGTAACTTGATCAACATAATACATGTACATTTTTTTGTAAATCCCTCTTGTTTGGAGAAGGTAAACGTGGTTTGTAACTCGATCATCATAATACTTGTACATTTTTTGTAAATCCCTCTTGTTTGGAGAAGGTAAACGTGGTTTGTAACTCGATCACCATAATACTTAAACATTTTTTTGTAAATCCCTCTTGTTTGGAGAAGGTAAACGTGTTTTATAACTTGATCACCATAATACTTGTACATTATTTTGTAAATCCCTCTTGTTTGGAGAAGGTAAATGTGGTTTGTAACTTGATCACCATAATACTTGTACATTTTGTTGTATATCCCTCTTGTTTGAGGAAGGTAAACATGGTTTGTAACTTGATCACCATAATACTTGTTCATTTTGTTGTAAATCCCTCTTGTTTCGAGAAGGTAAACGTGGTTTGTAACTCGATCACCATAATACTTGTACATTTTGTTGTAAACCCCTCTTGTTTGGAGAAGGTAAACGTGGTTTGTAACTCGATCACCATATTACTTGTACATTTTGTTGTAAACCCCTCTTGTTTAGGGAAGGTAAACGTGGTTTATAACTTGATCACCATAATACTTGTACATTATTTTGTAAATCCCTCTTGTTTGGAGAAGGTAAACGTGGTTTGTAACTCGATCACCATAATACTTGTACATTTTGTTGTAAATCCCTCTTGTTTGGAGAAGGTAATCGTGGTTTGTAACTTGATCACTATAATACTTGTACATTATTTTGTAAATCCCTCTTGTTTGGAGAAGGTAAACGTTGTTTGTAACTTGATCACCATAATACTTGTACATTTTGTTGTATATCACTCTTGTTTGAGGAAGGTAAACATGGTTTGTAACTTGATCACCATAATACTTGTACATTTTGTTGTAAATCCCTCTTGTTTGGAGAAGGTAAACGTAGTTTGTAACTCGATCACCATAATACTTGTACATTTTGTTGTAAAACCCTCTTGTTTGGAGAAGGTAAACGTGGTTTGTAACTCGATCACCATATTACTTGTACATTTTGTTGTAAACCCCTCTTGTTTGGGGAAGGTAAACGTGGTTTATAACTTGATCACCATAATACTTGTACATTATTTTGTAAATCCCTCTTGTTTGGAGAAGGTAAACGTGGTTTGTAACTTGATCACCATAATACTTGTACATTTTGTTGTAAATCCTTCTTGTTTGGAGAAGGTAAACGTAGTTTGTAACTTGATCACCATAATACTTGTACATTTTGTTGTAAATCCCTCTTGTTTGGAGAAGGTAAACGTGGTTTGTAACTTGATCATCATAATACTTGTACATTTTGTTGTAAGTCCCTCTTGTTTGGAAAATGTAAACGTGGATTGTAACTCGATCACCATAATACTTGTACATTTTGTTGTATATCCCTCTTGTTTGGGGAAGGTAAACGTGGTTTATAACTCGATCACTATAATACTTGTACATTTTTTGTAAATCCCTTGTTTGGAGAAGGTAAACGTGGTTTGTAACTCGATCACCATAATACTTGTACATTTTGTTGTAAATCCCTCTTGTTTGGAGAAGGAAAACGTGGTTTGTAACTTGATCACTATAATACTTGTTTATTTTTTGTAAATCCCTCTTGTTTGGAGAAGATAAACGTGGTTTGTAACTCGATCACCATAATACTTGTACTTTTTGTTGTAAATCCCTCTTGTTTGAAAAAGGTAAACGTGGTTTGTAACTCGATCACCATAATACTTGTACATTTTTTGTAAATCCCTTGTTTGGAGAAGGTAAACGTGGTTTGTAACTCGATCACCATAATACTTGTACATTTTGTTGTAAGTCCCTCTTGTTTGGAGAAGGTAAACGTGGTTTGTAACTTGATCACTATAATACTTGTTCATTTTTTGTAAATCTTTCTTGTTTGGAGAAGGTAAACGTGGTTTGTAACTTGATCACCATAATACTTGTACATTTTGTTGTAAATCCCTCTTGTTTGGAGAAGGTAAACGTGGTTTGTAACTCGATCACCATAATACTTGTATATGTTGTTGTAAGTCCCTCTTGTTTGGAGAAGGTAAACGTGGTTTGTATCTCAATCACCATAATACTTGTACATTTTGTTTTAAATCCCTCTTGTTTGGAGAAGGTAAACGTGGTTTGTAACTCGAAAACCATAATACTTGTACGTTTTGTTTTAAATCCCTCTTGTTTGGGTAAGGTAAACGTTGTTTGTAACTAGATCAACATAATACTTTTACGATTTGTTTTAAATCCCTCTTGTTTGTAGAAGGTAAATGTGGTTTGTAACTCGAAAACCATAATACTTGTACATTTTGTTTTAAATCCCTCTTGTTTGGGGAAGGTAAACGTGGTTTGTAACTCGATCAACATAATACTTTTACGATTTGTTTTAAATCCCTCTTGTTTGGAGAAGGTAAACGTGGTTTGTAACTCGATCAACGTAATACTTTTACGATTTGTTTTAAATCCCTCTTGTTTGGAGAAGGTAAACGTGGTTTGTAACTCGATCAACAAAATACTTTTACGATTTGTTTTAAATCCCTCTTATTGGAGAAGGTAAACGTGGTTTGTAACTTGATCACCATAATACTTGTACATTTTGTTGTAAATCCCTCTTGTTTGGAGAAGGTAAACGTGGTTTGTAACTCGATCAGCATAATACTTGTACATTTTGTTGTAAATCCCTCTTGTTTGGAGAAGGTAAACGTGGTTTGTAACTTGATCAACATAATACTTTTACGATTTGTTTTAAATCCCTCTTGTTTGGAGAAGGTAAACGTGGTTTGTAACTTGATCACCATAATACTTTTACGATTTGTTTTAAATCCCTCTTGTTTGGAGAAGGTAAACGTGGTTTGTAACTTGATCATCATAATACTTTTACGATTTGTTTTAAATCCCTCTTGTTTGGAGAAGGTAAACGTGGTTTGTAACTTGATCAACATAATACTTTTACGATTTGTTTTAAATCCCTCTTGTTTGGAGAAGGTAAACGTGGTTTGTAACTTGATCAACATAATTCTTTTACGATTTGTTTTAAATTCCTCTTGTTTGGAGAAGGTAAACGTGGTTTGTAACTCGATCACCATAATACTTGTACATTTTGTTGTAAATCCCTCTTGTTTGGAGAAGGTAAACGTGGTTTGTAATTTGATCAACATAATACTTTTACGATTTGTTTTAAATCCCTCTTGTTTGGAGAAGGTAAACGTGGTTTGTAACTTGATCACCATAATACTTTTACGATTTGTTTTAAATCCCTCTTGTTTGGAGAAGGTAAACGTGGTTTGTAACTAGATCACCATAATACTTGTACATTTTGTTTTAAATCCCTCTTGTTTGGGGAAGGTAAACATGGTTTGTAACTAGATCACTATAATACTTGTACATTTTGTTTTAAATCCCTCTTGTTTGGAGAAGGTAAACGTGGTTTGTAACTAGATCACCTTAATACTTGTACATTTTGTTTTAAATCCCTCTTGTTTGGAGAAGGTAAACGTGGTTTGTAACTTGATCACCATAATACTTTTACGATTTGTTTTAAATCCCTCTTGTTTGGAGAAGGTAAACGTGGTTTGTAACTAGATCACCATAATACTTGTACATTTTGTTTTAAATCCCTCTTGTTTGGGGAAGGTAAACATGGTTTGTAACTAGTTCACCATAATACTTTTACGATTTTTTTTAAATCCCACTTGTTTGGAGAAGGTAACCGTGGTTTGTAACTCGATCAACATAATACTTTTACGATTTGTTTTAAATCCCTCTTGTTTGGAGAAGGTAAACGTGGTTTGTAACTTGATCACCATAATACTTTTACGATTTGTTTTAAATCCCTCTTGTTTGGAGAAGGTAAACGTGGTTTGTAACTCGATCAACATAATACTTTTACGATTTGTTTTAAATCCCTCTTGTTTGGAGAAGGTAAACGTGGTTTGTAACTCGATCAACATAATACTTTTACGATTTGTTTTAAATCCCTCTTGTTTGGAGAAGGTAAACGTGGTTTGTAACTCGATCAACATAATACTTTTACATTTTTTTGTAAATCCCTCTTGTTTGGAGAAGGTAAACGTGGTTTGTAACTCGATTAACATAATACTTTTACGATTTGTTTTAAATCCCTCTTGTTTGGAGAAGGTAAACGTGGTTTGTAACTTGATCACCATAATACTTGTACATTTTGTTTATATGTTGTAATAATTTGTGTTGTGTTACGTTCAATATCATAGTAATTAATTGCTAAAACAAAATTTATGCCGTTTTAAGTAAAGAATATTGAATAAATTATAATTTAAATTACTTCCACTTAGTATGATTTGTATGTCCAATGAGTGTCCAACTGATTCCAAACTTTGATAGAGTTTTATATGACTAATACACAACTTGCGGCTTAACGTTATTAACAATGACAAATTTCTTCTCCGAGGTATTGATTGGTCTTTTACTTTCTTTCTTTGTGGATATTTGAAGTTACTTGTATACGCCAGCAACCAGAGTATCTCAAAGAGGAAACTCATTATTCTAATAATGAGTTTCTAGTACCACTATTAATGAGTATCACTAAACAACAAGAGTATTAAACAGCAATATTGCTGGTAAACTGTATCAAGTAAATATCAGGGACCACTCGTTATTTTAATTAGTTTTTTAAATAAATTGGCGAATGAAAGATCCAATAAAAATAAAGGTTTACTTTGTAGTTTGCCGAGAAAAATGTTGAGGAAAATGTTCGTTAAAGGCTTTATTTGGAATGTTTTATTAAATGGGGTGGAAATGGACTCTTAGGAAAGAAGACGAGAAGAGATAGAGTACAGTGAAAATGCAGATTTGGAAAAGGATGGAGAAAACAGTATGGGAAGAGTGTGAAATGAAGAAGCATAGACTGAAAAATATAAGTAGAAGAAACAACATGAATTGGTTAGGACATGTGTAAGTGGGGAGAGCCTGTTTAGAACAGCTATGACAGGAAAAGTTAGAGGAAAAACAGGAAAGGGAAGAAGAATGCATCAGATGGTGGATAGTGTAAGGATCGGAGGAAAGTATGCGATAGTCTTTGTTAATATAACTACAAAAGTGTCATTAATTGATAGGCCTTTGAAAAATAATATTAATTACTAATGATAATTGAAAAAATAATTTACAGGTGATCCTTTTCAACATTTATTTTAATCTGATTGGTATTGAACTGAGTCTCTTTAGCTCTTGAATTTGGTCCTTAACCAACTCAGCTATCGACTAATTTATATAGGACTACTGACATTGGTGTACCCTAAGGTTCATTTACTTGGCTATGAGTGAATGTGTAAGTATTTGTATATATTTTGATTGTCAATTTGAAACAAAAATAAGGGTTGATAGTTTTCAAATTCATCTGCAAAGTTTAATGGCTGATTTCTTATGACAAAAATAGAGTATTACAAAAACATGTACAATTTATATTAAATATGATAATTCTAACTATAAATAGGTAATTTTAAAATATTAAACCGAATCATAGGAATATTTAAATTTAAAATACTAATAAAGTCCGTAAATTACCATAATACTTACTAGTAAATTTATTAGCTATTAAATAAATCAGTGTCTCTGTAATTACATTATAATTTTATAAAGTTTTTACTATATCTTACTAAAATATTTTTATATTTAAAATTTTCTACAAGAAACTTTGGATATATATCCACTGAAAAACTCTCTGACATATACATAATCATCTATAGAACAAAGATTTAAATTGTGAAATGATGCACGTTGTTTAAAGTGAACAAAGCGCCTTTGTTATATTTCAACAAAGCCAGCCTTAATGAAAAGCAGGTGTCTGTGGAGGTCTGGCAGATCAGTGCCATTAGACAATAATCTTTGTCATGCTGATGATAGTTTCAAACTCTTAGAATTTGAATCTCAATTCATTTAAAGGGGCTTTCTTCTGCTGAAAGAAGGTTTATTTATAAACATAGCATATGTCTGCGTTTTCGGATTAAATATCAAATGAAACATAAATTAGCTGTGTTCAACCCCTCTTTCTTTTATCATCAATGTATGAATCATGAATTTAAATATCACCATAACATATACATTGTAATATGTTATGTAAAACTTTTATTAACTGACCACTTAGAGATTTTTTTTAGAAAGACCACAATTGAACCAATTAAAATCAAAAATATACAAATAAAATATTCACGCTTAACGCAAAGATGTATTTTGGTAAGGTGAAAATAAAATATCAAATGAGGATAAGATGAGTAGCTACGATTTCTGTTCCATTGGCCTATCGTATATTGATTTAACATAACAGAACCTAACAATTTACATAACATAAACTAACATAACCTAAGTAAACCTAACCTAACATAACATAAACTAACCTAATCTAAGTAAACCTAACCTAAAATAACATAAACTAACCTAACCTAAGTAAAGCTAACCTAACATAACATAAACTAACCTAACCTAAGTAAACCTAACCTAACTTAACTTAAACTAACATAACCCACATGACGTAACCTAATATAACATTGGCCTATCGTATCTTGATTTAATATAACAGAACCTAGCAATTTACTTAACATAAACTAACCTAACCTAACTAAACCTAATCCAACATTACATAAACTAACCTAACCTAACTAAACCTAATCCAACATTACATAAACTAACCTAACTAAACCTAAACTAACATAACACAAATAAACTTAATCTAACCTAAACTAACGTAACCTAAAGAAAATCGCCTATTTAAAATGATGTAATATGGATTATTGTTTGGATTTTACTCAAAGTAGTGATTTAATAACAATTTCAATGTTAATTATGAACCAACAAAGTTTAATTTTGACTGTTAAAATCAAACAAAATGAAGATTCATCTTTGTTTTAAAATTATATTTATTTGATTTTACTGGTAATAATAAGTATATAAATATATACTCATTTAATCAACTGAATACATTTTATAATTGATAATAAATAGAAGTCATGAATAGATTAGTGGTATACTGATTTTATACTTTTTCCAAATTATTAATTGAATAGGGGTTATTTTCTACATGTTTTAATAATAGTTAGATGTAAATATACACTGATTACGTTGAAACTTACAAATTACGTTCCTTCTTTGAAATGAAAATGTATGGCTCAAATGTACGACTACAATATTAATATAAAATACTAGTACATATTAAAATGTACTATTAATGTTCATTTAGTATTAAAAATGTAAGTACATTCATGTTAGTACAAAAATGTAAGTAAGGTTATTAAAAAAGGATTATTTTTTACATCTAATTGTCAAGCTTGATAAACATATTGAAATTTACTAGACCAAAGTCAGCTCGTTTTCAAAAGCCACAATACAACTTACAGATACCAACTTTGGCCTCTCATTTGATTTTTGTAATAATAATCAAAATTAACCTTCAAACAACAGAATGTTCCAAAATTATTGGCAACGCAAATGTGTTGTCTTTCTCTTATACAAATCATTTAGCTATCCCAAATAACTAAACATATAACCTGCAATTTTAATATTATTATTTGGAGAAAGCCACCCCCATCCTGGCTGATAGGACAAGCCTGGAAGATGCATTTTGTTCTGATGAGGGAAGAAATTAGAGTAAAAATGTACGGATCCTAGTAGAGAGAATACAATGAGAGCGTGCATTACAATGGGAGTTAGGTGCAAACTCAGAATTCTATAGTGGAAGGGTAGTAAGGTTTGTCACTTTTGCAACTATACTAGTACTAGTTTTAATTAAATTTAGTTTGAAATTAAACATTCAGTTTAAAAAAAGTCTTATTTTACCCGTAAAACTTTATGATAATCATCCTTCTCCACTTAATCCGGGGAGAAACAACTGAAAAGTAACACCCGAAGCACCACCAGTGACCAGACGTACTGGTCACCCATCTAAGGAATAGCCAGGTTCGGTGTTGCTTGACGCCGTTATCTTACGATAATGTCAGAACTCTCCACCCAAAGCCAAAGTTAAAAATATCATGTAATATTAAATGTTAAAGTATTGTTCTCGTATCGGACTTAGTGATATATCTGCATCACTGATGTATTTTTATATTTAATGGGTTAAAAAATTGTTTAGTATTTAGTTAGGAATTACATTTATTTGATAAATGTAGGGCATATACAGTTAAACTGTTTTTTTATTTTTCAAGCTCTATTATACTAGAGAAAATGTTTCTTTCTTTGTAATATCTATAGTTGTTGTACATCATGTTTTTCGTATTATATATAGCCTATATATATATACGAGATATATATATATATTATGTATTATATATATAATCTAATATATATTATATATATATATATAATCTAATGATAGTGCACACAAATATACACAAATGTATAAATATATATATAATTTGTAGTTTTACTACTAAGTTATATATAACAAAATCACAACACACATTTTGTTTATTCAAATTTAAATGATGCATAGTGAACGTATCATCAATTACACAACGTATTTCTTTTAAAGCGGAAGCTAAATGATTTTTACCGCCCAAACTCCATTCCCCTCCAACTAAAGATGTTATACTATTAATATTTTATTAATAAAATAAGTTATTCACACTTAAATTATGGACATGAATATTTTGGTTGGTTCAATAATTATTTATTAATTAATTAATGTTCTTTTTAACGTATATTTTTGTTATAGTTTTTCTGCTAGAGTAATACAAACACGTATATCACATGAAACTATAACAGAAGTACCTGAAAAAGGTTCGTTTTTCAATTACTCTCCAGTCACAGTGAGTTACAGTTTCAATCAAGCGTTGATGGCAGTGGCTTCGACATCAAAGAGAATATACTGATGCGTCCTAATGAGAGATCGAGACGAAGAGAAACCACTCGCTAACTGAGTCAACAGATGAATACCTACTTGAAACGTACAGTACATAATGAGAGATCGAGACGAACAGAAACCACTCGCTAACCGAGTCAACAGATGAATACCTACTTGAAACGTACAGTACCTAATGAGAGAATCGAGACGAACAGAAACCACTCGCTAACCGAGTCTACAGATCAATACCCACTTGAAACGTACAGTACCTAATGAGAGATCGAGACGAACAGAAACCACTCGCTAACCGAGTCTACTGATCAATACTCACTTGAAACGTACAGTACCTAATGAGAGATCGAGACGAACAGAAACCACTCGCTAACCGAGTCAACTGATCAATACTCTCTTGAAACGTACAGTACCTAATGAGAGATCGAGACGAACAGAAACCACTCGCTAACCGAGTCAACTGATCAATACTCTCTTGAAACGTACAGTACCTAATGAGAGATCGAGACGAACAGAAACCACTCGCTAACCGAGTCAACTGATCAATACTCTCTTGAAACGTACAGTACCTAATGAGAGATCGAGACGAACAGAAACCACTCGCTAACCGAGTCAACTGATCAATACCCACTTGAAACGTACAGTACCTAATGAGAGATCGAGACGAACAGAAACCACTCGCTAACCGAGTCAACTGATCAATACTCACTTGAAACGTACAGTACCTAATGAGAGATCGAGACGAACAGAAACCACTCGCTAACCGAGTCAACAGATCAATACCCACTTGAAACGTACAGTACCTAATGAGAGATCGAGACGAACAGAAACCACTCGCTAACCGAGTCAACTGATCAATACTCACTTGAAACGTACAGTACCTAATGAGATATCGAGACGAACAGAAACCACTCACTAACCGAGTCAACAGATGAGCACCTACTTGAAACGTACAGTACCTAATGTACCGTATCGAGATGAACAGAAACCACTCGCTAACCGAGTCAACAGATCAATATCCACTTGAAACGTACAGTACCTAATGAGAGATCGAGACGAACAGAAACCACTCGCTAACCGAGTCAACTGATCATTACCCACTTGAAACGTACAGTACGTAATATAGCATGCCATTGTAAATGTATCACTTTTATTCCTTAAAATTTTCATGCTTAAATTATGACAGTATAAACATGTACGTATAATTAGTTGTTTTTACGTATTACTGTGTTTAGTATTTTTGAGTTTCGCAAACATGAAGGTCCATCTAACACCACATGTCCTTTGGGAGGGAGGGAGGACCTATCTAATGTCGTGTGTACTTTAGGAGGGTCCTTCGACCTCGTACCTACTTTGGTAGGGTTCATCAAGGTCGTATTTACTTTTTTAAGGGTCCATCAAGATCGTATGTACTTTAGTAGGCAGGGTAGATTTATCTATTGTCGTGTTTCGTTTGAGAGGGAGGGAATAACTCTCTAATGTCAGGTGTACATTGGGAGAATCCATTAATGTCGTATGTACTTTGGGAGGGAGGGAAGATCTATCTAATGTCTCTTATATAATTTGGGAGTGTATAAATGTACTCCATCAATGTAGTATGTATGTTCTTTGGGAAGGTCAGTCAACGTCTTGTGTACTATAGGAGGGAGGGAAAATTTATCTATTTTCGTTTCGTTTGAGAGGGAGGGAATAACTCTCTAATGTCAAGTGTACATTGGGAGAATCCATTAATGACGTATGTACTTTGGGAGGGAGGGAAGATCTATCTAATGTCTATTATGTACTTTAGGAATGTATTAATTCACTCCATCAATGTAGTATGTACGTATGTACTTTGGGAGGATCGAACTTAAGGGAAAGTGGGAGGATCTCGTAACGTAGTATGTACGTGGTAGGAAGGGTTATCTAATGAAATGTTTACTTTGCAATTGGAAGATCCTTTGAACGTTGTATGTAATGTAGGTGGGAGGGAGGGTCCACTCAACTTAACCTTCCATCATGCAAACATTATTACAATTAATTATTAAAAACTATTCTTAATAGTCAGATTTAAAATAAATATTGTCATTAAAAATGCTAAATACGTTCAGATGTAAACTGTAATAAATACGTTCAGATGTAAACTGCAATAAATACGTTCAGATGTAAACTGCAATACATACGTTCAGACGTAAACTGCAATACATACGTTCAGATGTAAACTGCAATACATACGTTCAGACGTAAACTGCAATAAATACGTTCAGATGTAAACTGCAATACATACGTTCAGACGTAAACTGCAATACATACGTTCAGATGTAAACTGCAATATATACGTTCAGACGTAAACTGCAATAAATACGTTCAGATGTAAACTGCAAGAAATACGTATATCTGGGTTTTGTGAAAATGCGAAGCATTTAACTGATAATATATAAGTTTTATTAATTATGACAATTAACGCTTACAGTATAAAATATTAAGGTTGATGGGGAAAACATAGAGTCATTTTGTTATAAGTAAAGTGTTAAAATCTAAAGCACCGACTGTATTTGTAATTCTTTCTACACAGCCAGCAGCAGTATTATTATAATATTGGCAGAAAATATTGTGAAAATATCATATTTACCTATTCTATGTAAAACCATTTTACTTTTTAGGAAATTTGCTTCTAAAAATACATGACATTTCAAAGTATTCGGAAACAAACATCTACAATTAACTCAGCATATTTTTGCAAAGCATAAAGTCCGCTTACAAAAACATTAGTCCTCAGATGACTCTTCTCCACATATTGTAGTTTGCTACAGTGTGTTGGCAGTTAACATAGTACACCGAGCTGGTATGAGAAGATATGTTTTTATGTTGCCTCTTTTATACTCCAGGACCTATTTCATTCCAGTCATGTATTTGCTTACTATACTGAATATAAATAGGACGATATATTAGAGAACAGTATTTTGTTACATAAAGTTTGATGCAGAGAAATATTTTACATATCACATTTTTCTTTCCTGTCGTTTTATACGTACTTGAAGGGGGGATTTATAATTTTAATATATATTTTAAAAATATATTTAAATTGTCTTATATAAATTTCAAATTAATTGTTGTAAATATTTGCTTCATTTGTGAATGGAAAGATTCTATTATACGAAGATAAATGTTGTTAGAATGGCTAAAAAATAATTTCTTCCTTTAAATCGATCAACGATTTTGTACAAGTGTATGCTAGTAATTAGCCATTAAAATATAACTATGAAATATTTCAGTAACCGTAACAATATATCCGAGAATTTCTCTAAGTAATGTACTTATTACATACTGGTGAACATGCTTTGAACATTTTACTTATTTTGTATGTAATATTAACACATTTACATTTACCGATAGTGAAGTAGCCTGAGAGTATTTAGGCAAATCTATTTATTGTAGTTTTTTTAGTTCTTTTCTTGTTATATTATAGAACTACTGTTTTTATCCTTCTACTATTGTTATATCATTTTCCTTATTTCTCAGTTTTAGAGACGTTAATTAAATTATATTTGATATTTCTTTGTGTAACTACACACCCTAAATCTATATTATTAACGTTAGCAATCATTTGCAAAAACTTGTATTTTTAAGAAATGAGTATTGGTATTTTTGGGACTCCTCAGTCCTGCTAATGACTGTTAAGTGTACTTGGTACACCTAGACGTCGTGTCATGACATATGATCGTAGAGTTGTTGGATAGGAAGTTTCAGAACTTCTCAATCCTGCTGCAGATAATAATGTGAAACAGGTATCGAATACACCTAGCAGTCATCGTGTTATGAAATGTGATCGTCGATTTCTAGTATTGGTATTTTGGAACCCCTCAGTCCTGCATCAGACTATAATGTGTATTTGTATGTATGTAGATTTAGTATTCTTATTGGTTGTTTTTAAAAAATACCTGATCATTATGAACCGAAACATCATTTGAAAATTTATAGCTTTATTAAATTATCAGATTATAATTCCCGTATTGTAGTATTATGTATATTGTTGCATAATGATATGCAAAAACTAAAGAAATATGAATATTATAGAGTGTAAAACAATCCAATCAAAAAAATACCTAGTCATCGTGTTATGAAATATGATCGTAGAGTTGTAGCATGAGTAGTTCTGGAACTTCTCAGTCCTGATGGAAACTATAATGTGAACTTAGTCTCTATTACACCTAAACATTGCGTCATAATCTATTGGTTTTGGAACTCACGAATCCACACTTTGTGTTCTTAGGCCTAAAACTCCCTAGGAAGTTTTGATTTCTCATATAATTATCAGATTTAGTATTCTGGTGGGTTTTTTAAAATACATAATCTTTATGAACTGAAACATCCATTGAATAATCGATAGCTTTATTACATTATCAGATCATAATTCCCATTTTGTAACATTATGTATCTTGTTGCATAATTATATACCCAAAATAAAGAAGTATGAATAGTATGTGGAGTAAAGAAACTTTAAGTCGCTGAAATGAACTAATCTCAACCTCATTTAGGTAATTCTCTAATTGAGGTAGTTGTGATGCGTATTATCACGACAGCTGATGTTTGAGTGTAATGGAGTCAGATCTGCCAGACGTCCCATGTCACTTACATTCCATTTAGCCTAGCTTTGTTGAAATATAAAACAAATGATCTTTTGTTAATTCAGTTGAATTTGTAGATGTTAGTTTTTGTTTAACAGTGACTATATATTAATACAAACTCGGCTTAGTTTTCAAAACAAATAAGTAGTTAAATTATGCAATTTGTAGTATTGCAGATGATTTGAAAACTATTTTATCACAGTTTACTTCATCTAAATAATCATCGCGTACTATCGTTACGTACAACGTCGATAATGTGGAATGGATAATAAGTAAAAATTCCTAAAACTCTACTGAAAACATTACAATCTCAAAACCTAAAAAAATGATATTTCCAAATCCACAAATAAATTACTTCTAAAAATGTTTGTTCATTTTAATTTAAAGTGTAGTAAAAATATTCTATTGCTCAACAGTCCTGTTTGATGTAAACATGTGTGGGCCATAAAGTGGTTATAGAACGGTGTAAGTTCATCAAAGGCCATGTAGAAACGAAATAAGCACTTAACTACGTAAATGATATAACTTCATATTTTAAACTAAAGTAGCTGTATCGAAAGCCATTCATTCCGTACAAGACACACTTCAGAACTTAGAGAAGCTGAAAAGGAAAAAGGGCCATTTAGCTTTAATAGACACCTGATACTCAGCTCACCATGACGTGGGATTCTGAACTAGGATTTGATAAAGTGCAGTGGGAAATGTTCGGGCCATGCACACGAAACAAATGTTTAAATAAGAGGCTTCAGCTTCAAGGGCATACATTTGGGAAAAGGCTGATTCTTCCCAACACTAATCTTAAATCACAACTACTTAAATGTCAATGAACTTATTTTCTCTATCGTATGGATTTGATTCAAATCGTGTGAGCCTTGAACATTATGTGTGCCAATAAACTCAGTGACTGTATAGTATGTGTCGAGGATAGAGTTTGTCTTAGTACTACAGATTATTTTCTTATGTCATATTCTTGGAATGAATGTTACTTTTTATGACAATGAAATTTTGGAATGACAGAAAATCAGAACAATAATCTCTCAGTAACACTTATACAGTGTTCATATCTAAAACCAAGAGTTCTCAATTTCAATTAGTACATATAATTTTCATTACAGATTCTCCAAAATATTCATGAGTACTTCATATTGTTTTTTTTTTGTTTTTTTTTTTTTTTTAGCTTTAACGTTTATAGTTCTTTCAAGCTGTTACGGGACTTTGGTGAGACTGTATTATGGTGCTTAATTGCAACTGGCACTGTCCATGAAGTTGGCAATGTTAGAAGCTCGACAGCTAAAATTTTATGATTTTGAATTGTATTTTATTAAACAATAAATACCCTTTCTCTTGAGACCATAAACTTGTATAGGTAAATATCAAAAGATAAAATTTTACATAAATTTACTTAGTTGTTTGAACTATAAATGTCTTACAAATCTTGATCTACAATGTTGATACACTAACTTGTGTGTTATTGCCAGTTCAGTATGAAAGTAGTATTTCAACTTTAAATATTACTAGTTTTAAAGTTTACCAGGAATGTTTCCCGTGTCTCAGGGAGGTTATGTAAAACATTTTCGGCACTAAAGTATCTTTTCCTACTAAATATTTCAGTTAATGTTTTATTATCTATTCCAAAATTTACCAAATTTAAATTATTTTAAAAATCAAAATATAAGACATACATGTAAAGTGTTTAAACTTAAAAACAAAAATTCTATTCTTAAATAATACGAAATGTACACTGTAAGACCGCTGTCATTGATATTACTCAATTGTCTTTCAGAGAAGAAAGTGCGGCTCGTAACTTATTTAATAAAAAGCTATCAAAATTAAAGGGAGATAGGAATTTAAATCTAATTACAGGAGCACTTAGTGAGGCTGAGATGTCAAAGTATGAGTATAGATGGCGTCTGATGAGCAAGTGCGTTACATGTAGATCCCTTAATCCCTTACTAATATTACAGTTAATATTAAAATGTAGATATTAAAAACTAAATAATGCATAACCCATCAAAAACTGGCAGTCAGTTAAATATTGATTTGAAAAATCAAATGTTATATAAGTGACACATAATTTTGAGTACTTTGGTCATCAATATCTCATAAATTAGTGTTTGCAGCCTTATGTACATTCAACATGTCCTTATAAACTGAAAATACGTGTCGTATAGTGCCATTTATACACTTATACATACACTTATATTATTAATATAATATTTAAATATTATTAAATATTATTATATTTAATAATATATTCACCCAACGTTGTTCAATCGAATAAATAACATGCTATACAATTATTTAACAAACAACTAATAAAATTAAAAGTCCTCAAAAACAGGATTTGAGGCAGTAAAACAGAAGTTATATGTTAAAAAAGTAAAAACTTCTAAACAATTTCATTTAAATTTTGTATTCCTTTTTTTTATATTAAAACAATTGTATATCAATAAAGTTTATCCAAACTATAAAAATGGATTTAATAACCTATAACGGCCTATTTTGTAAATTAATATAATTATTGTTATTTATGCTATTATTATGAAGTTTAGCCGATACATTAGATATAATTTGACATGCGAGCTTTTGGATATCCATTTCACATAAGTTTAAGGATAGTGTAGGTATCGTATTTTAACAATTAAACATATTTAACTTACGCTCCCTTACAGCGTACACCAAATCTCACGATTATAGTCTGGCATTACCTGACACAAAGAAAATAAATTAGTAAATATATACAAATATTCACACTAGTACAGTGGTGGATTTTACATACAATATTTTATTACTATACACAACTACATAATGTATTAGCGTGTAAGTGAGACAAATCTATTAATTAGCCACTTTTAAGATTATTTCTCATAGCGTTCAGCTATATCATTTTCTAAATTTGTTTAATGAAATAGAAAAAATATTATTTTGTTATTCTGTGTTGCATCTAAAAATTATAACTGTATCATAAATCAGCTGAGAGGGAGAGAGAAAGACAGCACACATATTTGTATTGTGCAACTTCTACCAATACTCAGATTGGTCAAGTTTTCAATGCCTTCCACGTTGACGATGCTGGTGCTGGAGCGTCTTCTAGTCTTCTCCTTCGCCTGTCTGTCGTGCTTTTATTACGACTCTAGGAACTCACCGGCTCCCGCGACTCGGTATAGGTTTGCAATCACATTGTGTGCATGAACTTGGGTGTGCAGAGTGTGTAGAGTGTGTTGTGATCTCAATAAAAGTGCGAATCACAAGATTCGATGAAGACCGCTTCACATCTCTCTCACCCACGCCAGCTACAAGGACGCCTTTGCCTGCGGATGCCAGAAAAAACATGAACCACATCTCTGAGGAGATCTAAGGAACGTGATGAGTGAACTTTTTGTTCTTTATATTTACGCCCTCCTAAAATTATTTAATAATTTCCCTATTATCCTTAAATTGGTTACTACAAAAAAAAAAAAAAACATTTATCTTTAATTTGTTATAATATCATACGTATTCTTTGTTATGTTATATCATTGGTATGCTTAAGTTATATTAATATTTTAGAAAATTCAGAACACTATAATTAATATATAAATTAATTCTCTTTTAGCCTTAGAGTTCAACGATATTTACTGTAAGAATTATATTACATGTTTACATGTAAATAAATTAAAATGAAACAAATTAGATCTTACTTTATTAAAAATCATTTTTATTATTTAGTATTTTACTTTTACATGTAAATCACAATAGTTTCTCATAACTAATGTGTTGAACTAAATGCTAATTTATTTAACAATACAGACTCTTATAAACATTATTTTATTTTTTTTCACATTACATTTTTCATACGAACATTTTGTTATTTCCTTAGTATTGAAATGTATTGTCTTAAGTTAAGGAACATGGTTATTGATTTTAGCCCTAATGAATTTTTCAGTATATCGTTTAATTCATATATATTTTAGACTTATACTTAAAATTGTTTTGAGTATTCCATGCCTTATATTCGAATATAACCGTTAATTATTACTGATGGAAGTGTGTATTAGTGATGACATTTCTTACAATCTAACTTATGTTTTACGGCTAACATACATTACAGGTTAGTAATATAATAATAACAGATGGTTATTGTATCTATTCATATTCAAGCATATTAAACGTTATCACAATATAATGGATCTGCAAATTTATTCAATCCTTAAGATTTAGTAAAAATATAATATCAAGAATAGATGTTGAGTTTAAGTCAATAATATACGTTTAGTTTTATTTAAAAAATAATTCTTTATTACATATTCTAATGTTTTTCACCCAGGTCAAGGACTCTTGGAAACAACGGAAAGAAGATTCTGTATTTATTTAAGATATTCAACTTTTCTGGTGGTCTGCAGAGTCCAAGGTTTGAGTAACTGACGGCCGTACTTCACTTGTTGTAAGTACATGTCTGAAGGTCGTTTAAACTGGCAAGTGAAGTTAAAAAAACCACCAATGTCAAGTAGTGATCCCTTGAAACTTCCGATCTAACAATTCTTGAAAAGACTATAACACTGTAAGTGAATTTCACCTGTGTCCATGAGATGGTTGCATCCCAAGCTCATTGGTACCAAGGGCATAGTACTGTTCACGTTTCGACTTCTTTATAGTATTATACTCTTGTCAGGAGTAGTTGGATCAGTGATTTCAACTTATCACGACTCGATAGTAACATATTTAAAGAAATTGCAGGTGTTTTTTTTTCTGTTTCACTCCAGAATTTAGTGCCTTGATCCAGGACTAACTAATAAGAGATTTAGTATCTATAACTACTTATTTAATTGATTACTTTTAAACATGAAATTTAACATAAAATAAAATTAAATTAAAACTGCCATAAAACATTTACAAAGTTACAGTAACACTGTGGTGACTCGTCCTGTTATTTTAAATATCTATTTTAAAAATATATTAAGTACTATAAAAATAATCTATAGTAGTATATAATAATTTATAGAAACATGATAACACAATTATAATATAATTAGTATAAATGTACAGGGTAAATTAATAATTATAACATATAAATTAATAGTTAATATTTACAGTAGTAGGCTATATGCTTTTAACGCACCTAATTTGCCAAATTAAGGATTGTGAATGGATGGTCGTAAAAAACTCCTCAGTGTTTCCAAATCAACCATTGCATAATTCAAATATATTAAATTTAGAACACTCAGAGATTGTACTCCCTCTAAGTAGAGTTGAATAAGTGTTTTATAAATGTATTTTGAGAACACTTTTTTTAAGGAACGCTTTTTTTATGGCATATCTAAGTAGTATATCACACGAGCCAAGCTCGTAACGCTCAGTGTGAAGGTCTCATATTGAGATACAGTGTTTGTCATTACTGTGACGGGTTTTGGGGTGGCTGACGTATAACAGAGGGAAGAGAGGGAGGCGCAGCCCCATTCAGAGACGTACTTTTGTTAGTTGGCTGAAAATAGAAAATATATTTGCACCTTAAAACTGCAAAGAACTCTGCTTTTACTCTAATAACTCTAAGGCTGCGTGTTATAAATACTTATTTTAATTGTATAACTGTGCAAAAATGTAAATTTTAATAATTGTTATTGTTAATTATATTTATATATGGAGGTTTGTGGGTATAAAACCACAATATTTCTTTAAAAAACACTCACCTCTGAGCACTAATTCTAATAAAACACATAAAGTGAAGAACAACATAATGCAAATGAAACAAATTGAGAATGCAAGTGTCAATTGTAAAATAGTTTAGTTACTGAAAGTTAACTCTATAACTACGTCCATTTGAGCTTCCGGGCTTAATATATTGATATTTTTGCACTTAACAGTTCCTTCTACAGTTATGACACTACCATCAGTGGGTATAATCAAGTCTAACATTTCAGAAAATATTTAAACTAACTTAATAAATCCACGAAAATATTGTTTTGCAACTAAAACAATTGGAAATCCTAATTTTATCCAATTTTTTCTTATATTTCTGTTACTTATACTATTCATATTTTATAAAAATTATGTTAACTTTTATTATGTTAAATTTCTTTACACACTGACCATGGATCGCTAAACTATTTTGGTCTACGTCGTTTTCTTCTCAATGTAACACAGAAACCCCACTTTCATGGTGAAAATCACATACTGTATAGTGCCTACATTCGCAATGATACAAGCAACTTAGCACACACAAAAAATGAATATGAGTAAATGTTCACCAATAATGAAGGCGTGTCTTGTTAAGTCTCAGAAATTGATTCTTACGCAAACAATGAAATATTTTGCGGATACAACAGATGGGATGGGTTAAGTTTCATTACATAAGTAAAAGGTTTTAAACCTTTTATTCTTTCAATAAATGTCCACAGTAATGGAAAGAATCCAATTGTTGTTGTTCGTGAGCGTTTTCTTAATTGAATACTATCCTTGTTTAATTTGAATCTTGTTTCACGTTTTCTTCTTTATTGTATTTCTGATATCATCAGTGATCAATAGCTTTTATCCATTTGATATTATAACTGATTGGATAATTTATATTACTGGATTCTATCCACTGAATATGCCTCTATTGAGTAAATTTATTGAATAGACGCATATATCTAAGTATAGTTAGTTGTCATGAGTAGAAGAGAATTAATATATTATACTTATAATTGGTCTAATTTGGTTTTATTAAAATCCTATATCAATATTTATTTGCTATCATACTGACCTAACTTTATATCTAGAATTTAATTTTATATGCTATTTCAAATCTCACTAACCTCAATTAATAGCATAATATCTAAACCATCATATCATTGCTAATAAACCAATGTATCATCGGTTTAGTGGCAACAACGTATAATATCATATTCCTCTTTTACAATCTTTTCTAATGGAGTCATTATATTCTTTCAACATACACAAGGACTATAACAATACTTAAGATAACCTTTATACTAAATATTTTTCAATATTAAGTAATTGTATTAAGTCCTTTATTAGTTACTTTATTACAAACTATTGGTTTTTCTGTCGGTGGGTTAACATTTTAATAAGTGATTGATTTGATAAATTAATATTTTTATTATTGATTAAAAACAATTCTGCATGCTTTATGTACGATCGTTTACATAATAAATAAACATTAGGGATTTTATATATCTACTGTGACCTTACAAATCATCCCAGAATAATTTAAATATTACAACCGGATATAGAGAACAATTGGACTGCTATTGAGTCACAGAAATAAATTACACTTTACAAAGTTACAACAAGTGCGTTTTAAATCTCAAAAAAGGGCGAAAAATTTATCTCAGAGTCTACTATGTAAAAATGTACAGAGTACGTTTATAATTCAACCTTTGTCACAGTAAGCTCCCGTTTCCAACAAGCGTTGGTGGTGATTATAATATCAAAGGGAATATTCCTGATGCGTTCCTAATGAGGGATCGAGACACACAGAAACCACTCGCTAACCGATTCAACAGATATATACCCACACTTGATACGTACAGTAATGAGTAATCTCCTAATGAGGGAGAGAAAGAGAGACATACTCAGAAACCACTCGATAAACGAGTCAACAGATGGATACTCACTCTTGAAACGTACAGTGAGAGAGGGAGGAGAGGGGGGAGAGGGAGAGAGAGATTGAGAGAGAGAGAGAGAGAGAGAGAGAGAGAGAGAGAGAGAGAGAGAGAGAGAGAGAGAGAGAGAGAGAGAGAGAGAGAGAGAGAGAGAGAGAGAGAGAGAGAGAGAGAGAGAGAGCGTGGGAAGGCAGGCTACAGGGTACGAGGGCGAGTGGAGGACTAAGTGCGAGCAAATGTGAGGAAGCTGAGAGCAAGCCTGGACATAAGAGCTTGGAGGCTAATAATTGTTAGCGAATAATTGTTAGCAAATAACGGCTCCTTCCGAAGCCCAGCTGGGTGCGAATGTCACAAAAATACGTAAGTAGGTATGTAATGATCAAAAATAAAAATATATTAATCTATGTGGCATTAAAATAGTTTGCCTTTTAATATCTCTATTGTGATCAGATTAAAAGAGATTAAATGTACCTCAATCATGTTAAAACAAAAACTACACGTCTTTTAAATGATCCAAATTTGCTGACTGCATTTTTCTTCTTGTAACATAAAGAATGAATCCATTATCTTGTTTATTTGTAAAAGCAACTGGCTAGATAAGAAAAGTAATTGTTTATGACACTAATAATATATTTATGTAGTAGTGATTAGTAAATCAAGTTAAATCTAATTTATCGATTTAACATTTTAGAATAGTACATTTAGAAGCACCGTTAGTAATATTTCAACAAAGCCAGCCTCAATGAAAGACAGGTGTCTGGGGAGAGCTGGCAGATCACTGCTATTACACAATAAACTTTGGCTGACACACTGACACTAACTTCCCAGCTGTGATCCTTTGTTCAATTATTCACTTTAAGTACAAGACGTTCCATTGAATTTAACTCTTATTCATTGTTCATATTACCAACACACTTTTCATAAGTTTACGAGCAACTTTGTGTCAAATCATAATTAACTATATAAAACAGCCTACAAACTAAAAACAAGTTTTTATTTGATTTAAAACTAATACAGAGGATTTTTTAAAATTTTATTGAGGAGTTGTTTTTGTATTAGTTGCTTTTCATATATCTTAAAACTAAAATGTATGCTTTTTAGTGATTATTAATTGTTGTTTTTATTGAATCAATATAGTGTAATTGAAGTTAAGGCCAATGGACATTAAGAACATTCTACAAAAGAAAGTAACACCAACAGTATAGAGAGGTTGGAGTGAGATAGAGCAGACACGTGGTTAGTTGGAACCAGCTTCTCACTTCAATCCCTATCAGTCATTGCAAATATTTAATGGGTCAGCTGATAACCACCGGCCATTCATTTATCATTGAGCTTTCATTTATATTGGAAATTATGTTAATAAAATTCTCCAAGGAATATTTGGTCTTAGTGAATAACAATGACTACATCATTAATCTACATTGATTCAAAATCTATATTCACCCATATATTGCAATAAGTATCTTAAGAATAAATAACAAATAAAATAAATAACACTTTCGACCAAGTGGTAATACATTTTTGAAGTTTTTGGCGATAAGTTCAATTAATTATCTCATTTAATTAATACTAAAATGGCATCCAAAAACCTCACCTTCTAATTACTGTATCATATAAAAATAATTACTTCCACAAATGTTTTTAAAATAACTCTTTACGAATCCTGGAGATTATCAAGAAGTATACTGAATATCTCTCAAGAACTAGACAATGTATAATCTAACAAAGACACAGATCAATGATGGTATGGCTGAAAAACTTTTGAAAAAGAGTGAAAAATAATTCAAGAATAGCTGCCATATACTAAACACATTCCCAAAGATTTGACTCCAGGAAGAAGCTTTCTAATAAGAGGTCTTATTGTAACCTGTCCCAAACCATACCATACCAGAGATGATTTTGATTATGTCCCCTCAAAAAAGGGGAAATGAACTCATCCAATTAACAATCTGAAGACGAAATCACCCAAGGAGGTATTTGCAGGAATACGTAAATTAAAAAGACTTCAACAACTCCTTCCTTTTGAAATCTAACTGGTCCTTGTAGATCACTCATCATTGTCCCACACATTGTTTACTGCAATTATGTTGACTCAAATGTGCTCATACCGTAATCATGGAGATAACCGACGCCGTCAACTAAGCTGATGCAGCTTGCCATCAGGATCGACCGATTATGCTGCTGGTAACCCTTTACGTTAAGACCACGTTTAACTCGGTCAGGTGGGTTGACATGCTAGAGGTGTTGCAACGGACCTTCAGGGTTCCCGACTATCTTCTAGTAGTTGTGCAGGATTACCTGAGTGGCCGTCAACTGCTGTAAGAGACTGAAGAAGGCTTACAGGAGGTCCCCACAAGCAAAAAGGAGACGGAGCGGCACATGGCTCGTTTCTCGATCCCGAACTCTGGATTCTCGTGCAACGGATTGCTTCGTCTTGAGATGCTTCATGATATTTTTCTGGTAGGCTACGTTGATGACGTGGCCACCGTCATCATGAAGAATCACGGGTCACGGATACTTTTGGAAGTATCTGCACCGAATGGTAAAGGTCAGATCAGCTTAGTACAAGTACTGCCCGGAGAATGAGGATGATGTTCATCCCTTGTTCTCCGTGTGTGGGGAAGGTCAGATCAGCTTAGTGCAAGTACTGCCCGGAGAATGAGGATGATGTTCATCACTTGTTCTCCGTGTGTGGGGAAGGTCAGATCAGCTTAGTACAAGTACTGCCCGGAGAATGAGGATGATGTTCATCCCTTGTTCTCCGTGTGTGGGGAAGGTCAGATCAGCTTAGTGCAAGTACTGAATGGAGAATGAGGATGATGTTCATCCCTTGTTCTCCGTGTGTGGGGAAGGTCAGATCAGCTTAGTGCAAGTACTGCCCGGAGAATGAGGATGATGTTCATCCCTTGTTCTCCGTGTGTGGGGAAGGTCAGATCAGCTTAGTGCAAGTACTGAATGGAGAATGAGGATGATGTTCATCACTTGTGCTCAGTGTGTGGGAAAGAATAGTACAACGCTAACACTTACAACGTTCCAAAAGTGAGGAAGGGTGCTGAATGACCCCTAGGTGTTTAGACACCTTGTAGTAGAAGTAGAAAAGTTACCTCGTAAGAGCGCAAGACACGCGGCCAGGCATGGTAGACACCCCTTGGATCACCACGGCCCATAGGAGTTTTAGTGGGTAATCACTTAAAAGAAGATTGTTCTTAGGGGCAAGTCCCACACTCAGTTCGAAAAGACATTTGTCCTACATAAAAAAATGTACTCTAAACAAACTTTATAAAGGCTTACTAAGTCCGATTTTAAACTAAACAATAATTTATAGCTAAACGTCAATCCACATGTATTACCTAACAGCACGTTTAAAACAACCAGCTAATCAAACTCAGAAAATTATATTATTAGTATTGTAATTAAATGTGAATGAATTTTTAAAAATAAAGTTACAGATAACTAAATCTACCCAGAAAGCTCATAGTATACAGGAAAAGCGTACGCGCTGTTTAAGGAGTTTGTAGGCAACACGCATTACATGATTGTGATTTTTCCATAGGATGCGATGTTGCCGCATTTAACTGCCTCCCTGTATTTTTTAGGTTAACCGAACGAGACATGTGACTGAGTTCAATTTGGCAACGCCGCTCAGTTAACAGCTTCTCGACGTGCTTAAAAGTGGACACACACACAACGAACTTTCAATAACTAACTTTTGCATTGGGATGAACTCTCTGGGTAGAGTTCTGTGATATTATGGTCTAAAAAGACAGGGGTTAAACCCTATTATAGCTATCCTAAGATTCATATTTTATAAACATTTTAAAAACACATTGATAATTAATTATAAACCTGATCTAGACTCATAAAACAGTTTGGGCACAGTGCTAAGAAGATATGTTTGCTGTTATGGTAAAGGATACATTCTAAAACAGTCTAATTCAGCAGACGTTGATTACATACCTAACGAATTAAGTGTCCTTAATTTATCTAATCTTCAGTTATTAATTTTTATTGGTAAAGGATACATTCTAAAACGGTCAATTGTAACAGACGTTGATTACATACCTAACGAATTAATTTGTCTAATCTTCAGTTATTAATTTTTATTTATTTAAAATGACGGAAAATCAATAATTCAAAGCTTTCAAAATCACAGTTGGACAGAAATTTTCATTTCAATTACATGGGCGTTTAATAGGTATTGGAAATCAAAGTAACTGTCGGAGATGGCTTTTGATGACGACTCAGGTTAACCACTGGCTACAGTCTGGGTGAACTCTGACTAGGCCTACTGATCGTTGATCGGTGACTGCCATCTACGGCAGACCATTAGTTTTTCTGGCTTGGTTAGATTTAAGCTAATTATGCTAAACATAAAAAAAAAAAAAAATAAAAAAAAAAAAATAAAAGTCCAGTTTTAAAAGTACGCTTTATAGTGGTTATAATTATTGTCAATATGAAACGTAATTTTATTTATTTTTTTACAACAGGGTAAAGGCTTGGGTAAGAAAATTGCTCTTTAAAATTGTATTACTGTGGAAGTTTAAATTTCTAGTTATTGATATTTATTTTTATTTTAGTGTACCGAAGATTTTGTTACTAAAATTAGAGTTGATAAAAACCGTATTCTCAACCATACATAATGATTTTATACGTTAGCAGCGAGTCGTGGGTATTACAGAAAGCAACATTTTTAACTTTATTTTTTCAATAAAACTAAAGTTATCTTGACCACACTCTACACGTGGCTTTATTAAACCTTGGGTTAAGTGAACAAAAGGACTAGCTTATCCCCTATTAAAGGAAATTGTCATCTTATTTACGAATTTTAACAACAACCCATCTGTACCACAGATGATTTTTGTTCAAGTTCGGGTATTATTTATTATTTTTGATCAGATCATAAATCTGTTTAATAATTCAAGAATAAAATTGTCCACTTAAACATTGACCTAAAACCTCTATGGTTTTCAATACTATTAGTTTCTCAATTATTTAAATGATTTTATATATTACTTACTGCTAGTTATTTTGATTTAAAGTATTGATTTTGCTTCACTCCTAGAGTTTATTTGGATTTTTGGGTTGATGGTGGAGTGATAATTATTATTCATGAATATTTTGTCCCCTTTATTTTTGTAAATTTGTTTTTGGAAAAAAGTGTTGTAAATCAGGCTTAAAATTGATATAAATTTAATAAATAAAGATAGTCTTGTATGTGTAGTACAACATGACATATTTTTCATGTTTTTAATGCTATTAAAGATAGTAAAGTTTAATAACTATCTCTTAAATAACATTACAGAGTATATTATTTTATCGTGTAGTACTGTGAATCTTTTAGGACTATTTATATTCTAAATATCCCACTTCTACAATTTGAGCGTTCAGTTTCACTTCTACCTGTAATTTTAGTGAAAGATTGTTTAGTTTTGCTTTCTACATATTAAAATGTATTTGATGTAAGGAGAATCGTTTAATTTATACTTCATAGTAAAAATAACCTAATAAAACCTTAAGATAAAAATATATTTGTAAAATCGTATATAGTGTAACATAAAGCATCAGCTTAGTAAGGGAAGAGACGAATTTATCAAGACACTGGCATACTTCCATGTGTTTTATACATCGTCCATAATAACCGATATTATTACTGTATACACTAAGGCTGCCTTTTAAAAATATATATATACTTGTATGAATTAGAGTATAAAGACTGATAAATGCTTTTTTTAAAGGTTTAAGTGACTTATAAAATGAAATTAAAATAGTATTTATTATAGTATTTAGTCCTTTAGTTAGTCTTCCACTTAACCAGAATGATACTGAACTTATTTTCTTTCTTACAAGAATTTTAATTTAAAATCCTATATTTAATCTCATTAATAAATAATCTCACACTCTACATCCATGAGGATTCCTCCAAAGAGTCATTACCTTAGTCTGCTAAAGAGTCTTTAAGACGTTCTCGTCCGTCTTATGATTATCTAACACTATTAATGACATTCAAAAGCTCTTCTTATACAGGACACTACTTTTTCTCATATTCATCTAACACATGTTTTTTATTGCTAATATAAGAATACCTAAGGTAACTCTTCTTTTTTAGTAAAAATTGCTTTAAAACATTTATTTAACAAGCATACAATATTTTAATGTCACCGAACATGGGTGACTGAACATAGCTAATGACAGTTAACGATCAGTCATAAAGTAAACATTTTTTATGACCAATTGTGGTAGATGAAAAATATATTTAGTAGGACTAACTGACGATCCGATAACAAATAAACAATTACAGATTAAAAATGGGAGAAAAAAGTGTTTTGCTCAAAAAATAAGGTTGAATTAATTGTATTCAAATTCGATCTATCAGACTATTCTAATAATAATTTCCGTACAAATGCAATGATTTATGTATTTTAGAAATTTGTTATTTAAATAAATTTGTTATTGTATTTATTAACAATGCAATTGAGCATTGAAAATGTAAAATTATATATGAAATTAAAATTGCTGAATATTATTCCTTCTTTGAAATCAAAATATATTATTTTAACATTTGTAGAGTGCTAATAAAAAAATTTACAAAATGTATTTACCCAAATAGTGAGCACCCTCTCCATATTTAAAAAAGTGAGCTGACATAAATAGAATTAAATCCGACTGAAAAAATATCAATGCCGAAAAATAGGGTGGTATGCTCGAACATATTCTTGACCACCCAACACCAAATAAGAATAGACGAGAACACAACATATATGAATTCAGCCATCCCATTTCATTCAACCTAATTGTTAATTTATTAATAGCCCATTAATTATCATATAGCATACTCTTCAATCTTGCACTCACTGTTTTCTAATATAGGATACTTTATATTCTTCCCACTCTAACAACATTCATATTGTTTAGACGTTCACTAATCCAATAGTTGTATTGTATAGTTGACAGAAGTCCCTTGTATATATAATATTCTTATACGATATTTCTTTACCAGATTTCCATTTCAACATCAGACCGTACGCCTACATAAAAGTGTTCAGGTAGCGAGTGCCTGCCACTAGTGAATGCAATATTGCTACAGCATTCATATTGCCTAGCCCAGCAATCTCACGGCACTTCTTAGTTTGTTATGTGGGAACGGTGTTCCTATATAAATCAAAACAATCAGATCGTAGACTTACCACTTAGTGCCAAGATTGACTTATCTGTTCGGAAAATTCAGTTCATAATTTTATTCTTACAAAGATACGAATTTAAAATAAACATCATAATAACTTTATACATTTTATTTACTATTTTATTGCTATTTTTAATTTTTAACTAAATTGTTATTTTTATGTGTGAGTAAATTACTTTAGTAAAATGACTTCCTGAATAATACTATTTTTTCCAATCAAAAAACAAATTTGAAATTTAAGTAATAATAGAATATGGAGTTACAAATTAACACGTAAGTGCTCCATACAGTACATAGCACACACCTTAGCTTAATAAAATTAGTTACACCAAATATTTAAGGAGCAAGTCGAACATAATTGGAAATATTGCTTAGAAATATCAATGGAGTCTTCAGTTTACAAACACAACGCTTGACTTTTCAACTTGTACTTTTGTAATGTCCTTGAAATTACGGGGACCAATACAGTAATTAATTTACCTGTATGCATTCAGTATGAATAACAACACTGTTTATATTAGTTATTCTTGGTTCTGTTTAGGTTTCTTGATTTCGATTGTAAAGCAATAGTTTATATTATCAATTATTAATTACAATTATCAATTATTTAGGAAGAATTTAATAATTATTTTTAAAACAATTATTACAAAAAAACTTAAGATTTCCAAGAAGATATATATTAAAGGATATTTACTAAATTCATCATATTTCAAAATTCTACTTGTGTTATCGTCAAAATATTGATTTTTATTCGTAAATTTTATTTAACTATTATGATATATTATTTTATTTATTTTATTATGTAAACTTGTTTAAATATACATTTTTAAATGAATGCTATTTGCTTATTCAATTGTAAAAAAAATTTCTAAAGAAATAAATAAGAATAGTTACTGTACTTATTATTATTTCTCGTTATTTAATAGAACGTACTTTACATATTAACTCGAATAAATGTTCCTATAGTAACTATATAATTATATTACATATATCAGTTTGTAAAGTTTGATGAGAACTATAAATAGTGATCAAAACAACTGAATGAAAATACTAAACAAAAAGTTCTGATTTATTGAACCCTTTAAATCCTGTATGAAGGATCTCCTCTCAGCCCCAGAGCTCTGCAGATTTAGAGAGGTGAGTACTGAGTAATCAATACAGTTCACTCCAGCCTAATCTTTGCCCCGAGACCAATCTGTCACACCTCCCCCTGCGGTTCACTCTTTCCACTTAAGGAATTCCAGTAATATATAAAGACTATCATACTTATTTACAAATATTTGTTTTTATTGTATATATTTCCTTTGTTTTATGTGCATTGATAAAAGAATATATTGAAGTAAATTTATGGAATCAGATTAAACTAAATTAGTTATTATTACTTAAAATTAAATGTTTTGACTAACCAAATAATTATTTAATTAGCTCAATGTACGTAGAAAACGGCTTCAATTAAATTGTACGATAGGTTTGTTTTACGTTATTTTCTAATGATCGTGCACTTGCCGTTAAATATTTATTTATATTATCATTTAGTAACATATAATCTTTTTATTTTGGCATTTTCAATAGATTAAACTTTTAAGCTTAGTATTGTATCAGAATTAAGTTAACTTTTCTTAAATACCTTCTTAGTCCTTGCTCAGTACATACTTTCCTGGACATACCTAGCTAACCTCGACATACATTCACTTAGTAATTCCTCGTCCTGTGGACTATATTTAGGATAAGTACGCGGGGAGTAAATATCAGTACGTACCTTTCGATACCTTGAATAGTGCACTTCTCTCGGGATTTCCTCAGATCACATTAATTAAAACAATTATTTGCATTCAAAGTATGAAAAACAATTTTTATTGGATCACAATTATCTTTGAAATTAATATTATTAAATATTGCTGTTTTATTCTGAAGACTAACTAATGGTTGTTTTTTTTCTTTACTGAATACATAAGCTAGTCGGTTACTTACATAAGCATGCCACTTTAGTTTTTGAAGGGGTTATGATTTAGCTTCCAGGTTCTAAAATATTCCTCGAGGTCTGTAAGGTCCCTTGTAAGCTCTTTTTTTTTGGTAAGCTATCAATGTTACCATTTGCATCAATAAATTTTCTTCACTTTGTAATTGGGATAATAATGGTGAGCACGTTTAACAAACATTTTGCGTGTGCATTTTTGAGCATAATAAAATATAACAGCGATGTGGATCTTAAATGGCTTGGTGGATTGGGTTTATATTTGTGACAAGAGATCGCTTTGTTATTTCTGTTTATGAAAAATGCATCGCTTTGATCATGTTTTTAAAATTAATAAATGCTAGCAGACCAAAACACCATATTTAATAAATACCGAATACATAATACATTCCATAACCCATTACTTCACTCACATATTAAGACACACGATGTGACTTTCAAATAACCTTAATTCATTAATTAACGCAACAATATTGCATAGTGAATGTACAATTCTGCTTAGCCTTCAAAGAGACCACACATATCAGTTAATAATATTTTCATGTGTGTACTCCGATATTAATTAACGTGTAAGAGGGGATAATCCACTTCTAATTTGCAATCAGGTATCTCATCAAGCTACAAGAGTATTCTCTTTGTTGCAATGATTACTCCTGCAACAATGTATAGTAATGTAACAAATCCTAATTAAATGAAGGATAAATTAAACCCTCAAATCTCTCTTGTTCTCAGAGTTCCACAAAAACTTTTCCATAAATTCGGCTGTATTTTGTAGATATTGAAATTTTTTTTTTTATACTTTTATTAAGATCGTATTTCATTTTAAACTGCTATTTAAGTGTAAATATAAAGTTGCAAATTTTACCCTCGTGTATTCTCTTGCTAAATAGCATTCTTATGTATAATAAGTAGCTTTATCCAGTTTTATTCTAAATTATGAATACCCTACTAGTCCCTTGACGGATCAAAGAGATTGTAATTGTTTGGTCACTATTGAGAGGTTAGAAATAACATTTTATTTTTGTCGGTCAATCATTTTGATAAACATTAGGTTTTTTACGGACGGTTTTAGTAAAATGAATGTCTTTTAGGGTAACAATTCACAAAACGTAACCATTCGTTTGGTTTGTACGATGAATGAAGTAGTCAATGTCTTGAAGAGTACTGTATGTTAAAACTATGATATGTAAACAAAGAAATTAAAAAAGTGATGATATTTAAAATTCAGAAACCCTATTTTAAGCAATACCACGTATATGACAATTCTTCAATAACTGTTGCTATTGTTAACTTAAGATTGGTTTGTAACTAACAAAATGAGTTGCTTAAATGAGCGTTTCGTGTATTTACAAATGACATATATTATAATTACTATTTGAACTTAATTTTTAAAGCTTAGATGATTAAGACATATTTTTGTATCATATTTTACCTATTAAATCTTTGAGTTCTATTTTTTCAGTGACCTTTTATTCGTAAGATACACTTATATAAATCTAGTAGACTCAATAGTATTAAACGTACATTCTGGCTTTCCTTATAGCTGTTGAATTTGCATCGCGTTTCGTTAACAAATTGACATCTTTAGGCATCTATTAAGTAGCTTTTCGAATATTAGTATAAAATAGTTATTGCACACAATATAAATAAACCAGTAAATACAGTTAATTTTCGTTTTAGTAAATTAATTAGTAAATCAATTTTGTTTACTAGTTTATTCATACTGTGTGCAATAACTATTTTATATTAATATTCAAAAAGCTACTTAATACATGCCTGAATATGTCACTGTGCTGACGAAACGCGTCCCAAAATCAACAGTGATAAGGAACGCCAGAAGGTACGTTTATTAGTATTAATAGTCGACGTTCTAGTATTAGGAAATGAACTCCAATCAATATTATTTCCTATAGTAATTCTGTTCTGCCCTTCAAGCAACATTTAACAGTGTTTGTAAAAATCAGTTAATTGTTGTAAACGTGTTGAAATGTAATCGCCTGACGGAGCACACGCCGGTGTGGAGTAACGCAAAACGTGAGGTGAGAGTTAAACTGGCCTTAAACACCCTGTTGCTCACGATTAAAACTTACTCTCCCCGAGTAACCTTCTTCCTAAACACTAACTTTATAAACATCAATGAGTCTATATTTACTAACAACCGACAAAGAATTGCTTTACGGTTTTATTTTTTAATTTATAAATCAAAATAGTTGGGTAGTAAATAAGGGCTTTACAACATAATAAAGTTATAGCTAATGGTTTTAGTTTAGTTCAAGAATATGCTTACAGGTTCTCATGGAATACCGAAGGGTAAAGTAAGAAATATTAAAGGATGTATTCTTTTACCAGTAGGAGTTAGGGCAGAGGACCTGGAAACCATCGGTGAATCCCGAGCCACCACCAGTGACCGGGCAGATGGGCTGCGTGCATTGACGGGGTCTCCCAGTGATCACTCATCCAAGGAACAGCCACGCTCGTTGCTTTAAGCAGTTATCTATAACGTCGAAACCCTCCAGTCAAGGGCTCTGGCAAGCCTTGGTAAACTGGCAAGGTGGTAAGTTTGTCATTAATGTTTTTAGTCCGTTTACATTTCTTTTGTTGAATTCACCGAGCAAACGGAGCAAGATTATTTCCACATTCATATTGCGTTTTACAGTCAAACTTTTATATGCTTAGGTGAGCGGGTGAATATTTACAATCAACATATAAGTAAATAAGCAAACAACAGAAATGTATGAGTGTCGTACAGATTAATCAAAAGGAAACACACACACACACACACACACACACACACACACACACACACACACACACACACACACACACACACACACACACACACACACACACACACACACACACACACACACACACACACACACACACACACACACACACACACACACACACACACACACACACACACACACACAAACACACAAACACACACACACACACACACACACACACACACACACAAACACACACACACACACACACACACACACACACACACACACACACACACGCACGCACGCACACACACGCACGCACACACACAGCCACTAAGCATATATACGATTACTGAGTATAATGTAAGTCCATAAATTTGAAGAAGAGTTATGGTAGCATTTAATTTAATTTTAATAGATTAGGACATATAATTGGTGACCTTTAAATCTTCTTTTTTGTAGTTTTGTATTGAAACATCACTTTTACTTAAGGTATATTGCATTCAAATATATGTCTATTGAAATTACTATAAAATACTAAAATGGATTTTTATTCAAGGATTTAGGTAAGTGGATACCTGTAATTCTAAAAGCCCTGTCAGAGCAAGGCAATAAGAACTGTCAGTCTCGCTGACACTTAGTCTCTCATCTCATTTGCATATTCTTATTGCGTTTGTATCATCTACTCCTTCCCATAACCAAAGTACACATCAATCTTAACTCACGGGATTTATGTTTTACTCTAAAATAATAAATAAAATAAACATGTCAAACTATCAGATAGTTAAGAACTCGGATTTAATAAACAGTAATAGTGAGAAATATGAATAAAGACGTCAAAAATGGATTGATAAATTTAACAATACACATAATATTATGTTTAGCTAATTCTTTATAACTTGCTGGATATGAACGACAGTTGACACACTTTACAATCTTTAAAAATGTTCAAAAAATGTTTAATCATAATTCACTTAACAAGTGTAGAAAAACTGTTTTTGTCTGTACATGAAATTTAATAATAATCAGAAAAATTTTACACTGCAAAGTGTAAAAATCACATAATAAACGTATATAGTTCTCGAATAATAATAAAAATGCAACCGTAACATATAAGTGTTTTGCTTAGCGTTTTATTTATTTATTTTTAAAAAATTACTTTTTCATCAACGTATCAAAGAAACTTCAAAAAACTGAATAGAAATGATAAATATGAACTTGAAAATCTGTAAATATGGTGATCAAGGTCATGAGACTCAGTTGGATATCTAATTACTCTGGTATGAAGATGGTACAGTATAATGGTTTTTTCGTAAAGTGGTTGCCATTAAGGTTTAACGTTTATGCTGCTATTCACTTTGATAAAGTAACTAGTTTTTTTTTATTTATGTAGGGAATATACACGTCATGTTAAGCATTGCTATACTTTATTGAAAGTAAAGTAGTTAGAACTATAAATAAATATTCTCTGAGGTGTGATTTCAACACTTTCTGTATCTGTTTACAAATATTCATTTTTTGAAACAACTTGAGTTGCTAATTGTTTAATACTTTTAAATGGTCTTGAACTTCTAACTAGCTGATTTCTATATTACGTGAGTTATTTTTAAATATAATTGTCCTGATAAAGCAGCTTAGAGGTCACGTAAAAAATGTCAATTGATAGTTAAACGTTATTTAGTGAGAGATAAACAAAATATATACGTTTGTGATTACTTGGCCTAGTTCACAACTAAAGTTGATTTTTCCACATAATGAATCCATTGAGTTACAAATCACATATTAGCAAACACGTGTCGTCTTAGTGGTAATTAAACGCACAATAATACAAATGGATGATAGACATAATAAGGATAAAATAAATTATTAATTTTTAGAAAAACACCACTTATATGTAATATTAACTTATAAAGATAAGTTCACAAACTTTTGTCATGCGAATAGCAGGGTCATCACCTTGTCAGTCCCTCCCTTATTCCCCCCAAACATTCAAGTATTACTACATATATCCATATACCCACCCACCCGCCCATACACGTACAGTGTCACTGACCCACCCGCCCACCAATACACGTACACTATCGTTGACCTACCCACCCACCTATACACGTACAGTGTCATTGACCACCCACCCGCCCATACACGTACAGTTTCACTGACCCACCCGCTCACCCATACACGTACATTGGCATTGGCCTACCCACCCACCCATACACGTACAGTGATATTGACCCACCCGCCCACCCATACACGTACAGTGTCATTGACCCACCCGCCCACCCATACACGTACAGTGTCACTGACCCACCCGCCCACCCATACACGTACAGTGTCATTGACCCACCCACCCACCCATACACGTACAGTGTCATTGAGGTACTGAGGCATGAATCCATGGACCTCAATCAGTAAAATTTTTTGAGTCATCAAAAACGGCATAAAAGAAAACAAAATAACGATAAGTGTGTAAAATAGTGACACGTGTATTCGTTATTATTAGTTTGTTTTGTAAAGAGATTACTTTAAAATAATATCAGTTTGTTCTTAACTGCATCGAAAACGCAGTCAAGAAAACTTTCAAAACTATTTATTGTATAAACTGGAAATGGTAGAAAAGCTAAACTACACTTTACGTATAACAAACTAAAACAATGTGATAAATAAAAGAGACGGATAAGAAGAGATCTGAGTGTGATGTGGGTGAGAGAATGGATAGACAATGATACAAACACAATGACTAGTCCCATTGTATCTTGTAACGGACTGTATTGTAATACCACTATCTGGGTTCTATAGAGAAGACCTGCTCAATAATTGCCCGTAGCATTGCACTGACTGAATAGTTTTGACGTTAATTTTCTCTCTCAACTAAAACATTTACTCTTCAAGTTTAATTGACTACCAAAGTTAAATCCCGAGACACCTAAATACTAACAAAATATCTAGTGAGAATATGACAAACGATCAAACAGGAAAATAGTTATTTCTGATAAGAACGAAATATAACCTGCAATAAATGAACATAAGTTTTATAAAGTATTTACATATTTGTATTTACATGCTATGTTCCGCTAAAAAATTAGCCAATGGTTCAGTTTCTATTTAAATTTGGCCTAGTGAATGTGTAAGAAATATTTAAAATACTCCTGAAGGATTTTTTAATCAATATAAATCTAATCATATTCGATAGCTATGCTTATGTTTATAAAAATTCTTTTATATATGATTTAATTAATATTTTTCAATTGTAAAATATATTAATCTTCTAATGAAGTAAAGTTTTAACTTATGCATATGTAATAAAGGGTGAGTTCTGAATAAAAACTGTGGGGAATTAATAATACTTTCTCTTTGCATTTATTAATTAGGGCTTGTAACATAAGAGTACATACCGTGAAAAACTTAGAGACACCGTGTACCAGTGCTGTGCAAATACTCTACTACTTGTAACATACACTGACTAACTGAGGTACATTGTATACCACACTTATAGTTTGTGACATCAGAATGAATATAGTGAACGGTGGGAGACACCGTGTACCAGTGCTGGGTCAATACTCTACTACTTGTAACATACAGTCACTAACTCAGGTACATTGTATACCACACATATGATTTGTGATATCAGAATGCATGTAGTGAAGGGTGGGAGACACCGTGCACCAGTGCTGGGTCAATACTCTACTACTTGTAACATACACTGACTAACTGAGGTACATTGTATACCACATTTATGGTTTGTGACATCAGAATGCATATAGTGAACGGTGGGAGACACCGTGTACCAGTGCTGGGTCAATACTCTACTACTTGTAACATACAGTCACTAACTGAGGTACATTGTATATAACACTTAGGGCTTGTCACAACAGATTACATATCGTGAAAAACTTGGAGACAGTGTGTACCAGTGCTGGGCCAATACTCTACTACTACTTGTCACATAAACTGACTAACTCAGGTACATAGTATATTACACTTAGGGCTTGTCACAACAGATTACATATCGTGAAAAACTTGGAGACAGTGTGGACCAGTGCTGGGCCAATACTCTACTATGACTTATCACATAAATTGATTAACTCAGGTACATAGTATATTACACTTAGGGCTTGTCACATCAGATTACATATCGTGAAAAACTTGGAGACAGTGTGGACCAGTGCTGGGCCAATACTCTACACGACTTGTCACATAAACTGACTAACTCAGGTACATAGTATATTGCACTTAGGGCTTGTCACATCAGCTTACATATCGTGAAAAACTTGGAGACAGTGTGGACCAGTGCTGGGCCAATTACTACTTGTAACATTCACTGACTAACTCAGGTACATTGTATACCACACTTATGGCTTGTGACATCAGAATGCATATTGTGAACGCGTGGGAGACACCGTGTACCAGTGCTGGGTCAATACTCTACTACTTGTAACATACACTGACTAACTGAGGTACATTGTATACCACACTTATGGTTTGTGACATCAGAATGCATATAGTGAAGGGTGGGAGACACCGTGTACCAGTGCTGGGTCAATACTCTACTACTTGTAACATACACTGACTAACTGAGGTACATTGTATACCACACTTATGGTTTGTGACATCAGAATGCATATAGTGAACGGTGGGAGACACCGTGTACCAGTGCTGTGTCAATACTCTACTACTTGTAACATACACTGAATAACTGAGGTACATTGTATACCACACTTATGGTTTGTGGCATCAGAATGCATATAGTGAAGGGTAGGAGACACCGTGTACCAGTGCTGGGTCAATACTATACTACTTGTAACATACACTGACTAAATCAGGTACATTGTATACCACACTTATGGCTTGTGACATCAGAATGCATATAGTGAACGGTGGGAGACACCGTGTACCAGTGCTGGGTCAATACTCTACTACTTGTAACATACACTGACTAAATCAGGTACATTGTATACCACACTTATGGTTTGTGACATCAGAATGCTTATAGTGAAGGGTGGGAGACACCGTGTACCAGTGCTGGGTCAATACTCTACTACTTGTAACATACACTGACTAACTGAGGTACATTGTATACCACACTTATGGCTTGTGACATCAGAATGCATATAGTGAAGGGTGGGAGACACCGTGTACCAGTGCTGAGTCAATACTCTACTACTTGTAACATACACTGACTAACTGAGGTACATTGTATACCACACTTATGGTTTGTGACATCAGAATGCATATAGTGAAGGGTGGGAGACACCGTGTACCAGTGCTGGGTCAATACTCTACTACTTGTAACATACAGTCACTAACTGAGGTACATTGTATACCACACTTATGGCTTGTGACATCAGAATGCATATAGTGAAGGGTGGGAGACACCGTGTACCAGTGCTGGGTCAATACTCTACTACTTGTAACATACACTGACTAACTCAGGTACATTGTATACCACACTTATGGTTTGTGACATCAGAATGCATATAGTGAAGGGTGGGAGACACCGTGTACCAGTGCTGGGTCAATACTCTACTACTTGTAACATACACTGACTAACTGAGGTACATTGTATACCACACTTATTGATTGTGACATCAGAATGCATATAGTGAAGGGTGGGAGACACCGTGTACCAGTGCTGGGTCAATACTCTACTACTTGTAACATACACTGACTAACTGAGGTACATTGTATACCACACTTATGGTTTGTGACATCAGAATGCATATAGTGAAGGGTGGGAGACACCGTGTACCAGTGCTGGGTCAATACTCTACTACTTGTAACATACACTGACTAACTCAGGTACATTGTATACCACACTTATGGCTTGTGACATCAGAATGCATATAGTGAAGGGTGGGAGACACCGTGTACCAGTGCTGGGTCAATACTCTACTACTTGTAACATACACTGACTAACTCAGGTACATTGTATACCACACTTATGGCTTGTGACATCAGAATGCATATAGTGAAGGGTGGGAGACACCGTGTACCAGTGCTGAGTCAATACTCTACTACTTGTAACATACACTGACTAACTGAGGTACATTGTATACCACACTTATGGCTTGTGACATCAGAATGCATATAGTGAAGGGTGGGAGACACCGTGTACCAGTGCTGGGTCAATACTCTACTACTTGTAACATACACTGACTAACTGAGGTACATTGTATACCACACTTATGGCTTGTGACATCAGAATGCATATAGTGAAGGGTGGGAGACACCGTGTACCAGTGCTGGGTCAATACTCTACTACTTGTAACATACACTGACTAACTCAGGTACATTGTATACCACACTTATGGCTTGTGACATCAGAATGCATATAGTGAAGGGTGGGAGACACCGTGTACCAGTGCTGGGTCAATACTCTACTACTTGTAACATACAGTGACTAACTGAGGTACATTGTATACCACACTTATGGTTTGTGACATCAGAATGCATATAGTGAACGGTGGGAGACACCGTGTACCAGTGCTGAGTCAATACTCTACTACTTGTAACATACACTGACTAACTGAGGTACATTGTATACCACACTTATGGTTTGTGACATCAGAATGCATATAGTGAAGGGTGGGAGACACCGTGTACCAGTGCTGGGTCAATACTCTACTACTTGTAACATACACTGACTAACTGAGGTACATTGTATACCACACTTATGGTTTGTGACATCAGAATGCATATAGTGAACGGTGGGAGACACCGTGTACCAGTGCTGGGTCAATACTCTACTACTTGTAACATACACTGACTAACTGAGGTACATTGTATACCACACTTATGGTTTGTGACATCAGAATGCATATAGTGAACGGTGGGAGACACCGTGTACCAGTGCTGGGTCAATACTCTACTACTTGTAACATACAGTCACTAACTGAGGTACATTGTATACCACACTTATGGCTTGTGACATCAGAATGCATATAGTGAACGGTGGGAGACACCGTGTACCAGTGCTGGGTCAATACTCTACTACTTGTAACATACACTGACTAACTGAGGTACATTGTATACCACACTTATGGCTTGTGACATCAGAATGCATATAGTGAACGGTGGGAGACACCGTGTACCAGTGCTGGGTCAATACTCTACTACTTGTAACATACACTGACTAACTGAGGTACATTGTATACCACACTTATGGCTTGTAACATCATATTGCATATAGTGAAGGGTGGGAGACACCGTGTACCAGTGCTGGGTCAATACTCTACTACTTGTAACATACAATGACTAACTGAGGTACATTGTATACCACACTTATGGCTTGTGACATCAGAATGCATATAGTGAACGGTGGGAGACACCGTGTACCAGTGCTGGGTCAATACTCTACTACTTGTAACATACAATGACTAACTGAGGTACATTGTATACCACACTTATGGCTTGTAACATCATATTGCATATAGTGAAGGGTGGGAGACACCGTGTACCAGTGCTGTGTCAATACCCTACTGCCTGTAACATGCACTACCTGACTCAGGTCTACAACATAAAAATCAAACTAGTTTTACTTTAATAATGAATCTATTTTTGGCTATTAAAATTATCTAATTTTCGTATGATTTATTTCAGTAAATATATGATATTTACCTCGTACTTTTACGGTCATAAATGATTCTTATTTCTTTTATATTTTTGTATTATTATATTTAGGATTATTATATGATTTATCATTTAACATAGCATACTCCTAACATACATTTTTACCTAACTGAATAGTTATCACCATAACTTTATCTGGTTAAAACCCTTAATCTGGTATAAATCTCAGTAGTGCATTGTCCATGAGCTTACGATGTTTATTGAAATATGTAAATTTGTTCGAAAAATAAAAACAAAACAAAAAAAAAACTGCTCCAGATCTGGGAACTTTTAATCTTTTTTATAAAAATTATTTTCGAGTATAGTGTTAGTAATGAAACTAATTATTATTTTAGTAAAGTAATTAAGATTAATATACATTTAAAATTTACTGAAACTTAATGTTCTTATGTTGTTCTTATATGATATTTGCTTATGGTAATGACAAAATTGATTTTATTGATATATTTGTTTCATTTATCTTATAGTATAACTATCTTATAATGGTCAAACTATAATTATTTAGAAAGAAGCAAGTTTGTTATCTTGCATTTGCATCTAGAGGTAAATATAATTTTCCTTTTGGGTTCATAAACTAAAATCCATGTTGAATGTTCAGGGGATTAATTATTAGTTGAATTCTTTTTTGAAGTAATAAAAGCATAGGAAGTACATTTTACGTTTATACTGGTGATATCATCTATTCTGTAAAAGTAGAAAATATCTCAGCGTGTAAATACAATGTATATTTAAATATATGTCATAGTAACAAGGCTGCCTTAAAGAAAATTAATGTCACGCTTTAGCCAGGTTTATTTTGTGTTTGAGTGTGCGAGTATTTCAGATTTAACTGTTCACCCCTATGCATAATGGAATGAACAGTGAAATAAGTTCGGATGTAGTCGCGTGTTGAGTTTTTACTAACCTAACACTTATATTATAGTAAATTTGATTTGAAAAACATACTTCCAGCTTTGGTGAGGTTATACCATTGCATATAAAACAATATATGACTCTTTAAAATCAATACCACTGTACCTGTATGGGTGGGTGGGTGGGTCAATACCGCTGTAGGTGTACGGGTGGGTCAATACCACTGTACGTGTATGGGTGGGTGGGTGGGTCATTACCACTGTACGTGTATGGGCGGGTGGGTGGGTCAATACCATTGTACCTGTATGGGTGGGTGGGTGGGTCAATACCGCTGTAGGTATACGGGTGGGTCAATACCACTGTACGTGTATGGGCGGGTGGGTGGGTCAATACCACTGTACGTGTATGGGCGGGTGGGTGGGTCAATACCGCTGTAGGTGTACGGGTGGGTCAATACCACTGTACGTGTATGGGCGGGTGGGTGGGTCAATACCACTGTACGTGTATGGGTGGGTGGGTGGGTCAATACCACTGTACGTGTATGGGCGGGCGGGTTAAAATTAACTTTGATATTTTTCTCTGCTTAGAATTTAGTATTATAGTTATTAATATATAGTTAATTGTATTAGTTAATCACTGATCGGATGGTTGTTCCTCTTTGTACATAATTTACAACTTTATTTTGAAGGATATAAGTAATTCTATTTCTTAAGTTTTATATAGTCTAGATGCATTTATGGATAGTATAATAATTATAGGTGTTTTAATAAAAGTTTCAAATACTATAAAAAACTATTTTAATCACGAACGTTTGATTTGAATATGAGTAATTATAATACTACATTATTGTATTAATTTTAAAGTAAAATTTTACACCGAAAATCAGTGGTTTTGATAGTATTGGAGGAAGTATGTCATCGATGTATAAAATATATATTTACATTGGGTTTCATGATATATCAATCATACAAATTTAAACCTCTCACAAGCTGCAATCTGATATGTTTCAGTGGCTCAGTATGTCTTGTACCTAATTTACAAATTCCATTTAAAGATTTTGAAATCTCTTAAAGATACTACCATATGAAAACAGGCACGTTAAATTAATCATTGAAATAATAAATGACCTTTATTATACATTTTTTCTACTTTCCTTTTTTTAAGTGGTCTTGAAATGCTAAAGGTTATATTTTATTAAGATAATAAACGCCTAAACTAAAATTATTCAACGGTGTCACATGTCTTTTGAGAAATATAAAGTATTATGATTAGATTGAATGTTACATAATTGGTCAGAAGTATATATATATATATATATATATATATATATATATATATATATATATATATATATATATATATATATATATATGTCAATATATATAGGTCAATACTCTACTACTTTGCGTACGTACTATGCGTACGCCAATATGCGTGTATCTTATAGTTAAAGTGAATAAATGGCTACAAAAGAGATGCATTAATCCTATATTCTTCATAAAATTATGTTATAAATGCTAAGACATATCACTCACTTGACTTCAGAACTCCGAGCAGTAATCTTGTTTGATTTGACATAAGCATAAAACTCAAGAACTTATTGTAAAAATGTGTACAATAACAAGAAGATAGCCTTTAACAAAGTAATAGTGTTTTTACGAGGTATAAAAATGTTTAATTCAAGCCATTTTTAATTTATATTAGCTGTTAAATAAATAACATAATATTTTTAAATAAATAAAATGCGTATTAAAAATATGAAGTTTGGTACTATTTTTACTGTTATATTTTCAATTTGATTTTTCCAACTTAATTTACCATCAAATACTGCACTAATATTTTTACTGTTTGCATCCGATCAAAGATTTGTTATCACATTTTGATCGTGGAAGTATTGGTTCATAACAGAGGGAAAAATAATGGAAAGTAAAGTTTTGTCAATATTTACTGTAATACAATTCTCATTGCTCCATTTAGTTATCAGGAAAAGTGCTTATTTTAATTATCTTTTTGGGTGTATTTATATGTGCATATATAACGACATCATCTGTAGGCCAATTAATACTTATAACTGAAATCAATGAGTTTCCAAGTCGTCTTGGTATTGAACGATGTACAACTAGTCACATTACCTTGATATATGAGATCTATTAGTCGTACGTGTCTACAGGATGGGGACGGGGGGGTGGGACATCTTAGTAGTCTTATATAATACCCTCCAACTATATAAACCACAGTGACATGCTAGACCCCTAAAAGTGAACTTTAGTTATCAACTTTCCACTTAAATCAAGAGAAAATAAGATAATTGATTTCAACTAAATACATGTGTTATAGGTGAGACCACTCGTGTTATGTATACTTAAAGTGTGAATGAGTGTGAGGGCTAGTAAAATAGTAGGGGGGAGGGTAGTATTACTGCACAAGTGTGGATGAGCTTGAGGACCAGTAGAACTGTAGGGTGGGAGAGTCAGTAGCAATGTAGAGTGGGAGAGTTAGTAGCACTGTATGGAGGGAGATCCAATATTACTGCACAAGTGTGGATGAGCTTGAGGGCTGGTAGAACTGTAGGGTGGGAGAGTCAGTAGCACTATAGGGTGGGAGAGCCAGTATTGCTGTACAAGTATGGATAAGAGTGAGGGCCAGTAGAACTGTAGGGTGGGAGAGTCAGTAGCACTTTGGGTTGGTGAGCCAGTATTACTGCACAGTTGTGGATGAGTGTGAGTAGGTAGGATTGAGCACTATTAACACAAGATAATCATTTAAAAATAATAATTTTGAAACTATTTAATGAAGATAAAAAACTGACTTGCCGATGCGCTAAAAGAATCTATGGAAAGTTTGCAAAGAGAAGTGTTTATTTGTTTTAAAATATACAGGAAGACCATTAAAAACATTTTCGCATTACAACTGACCATTTGCAATAAAATGTGGAACCTTTATTGCAAAGGGTCCATTGTGACAAAGCAAAGTTACTGTGGGAGATATGTTTCACCACGAAGGGTAAGGGTGTAGGTTTGGGGTGGGTGGATGATTCCACTGGGTCTTGTTACACGAGACAATACCGCAGACAATAGTAAGCCACAATTATACCACTACAATACCAAAACTGCCATTACCTCTGTGCTTCTTTCTGCACAAAGTATTTATTTTAGCAAAGATAAATTTCTTCTTTATTGCTATAAAAGTGTAAAAAGAAATTATTTTATGTTTAAACAGTTATTACGTTGTATATGTTTTTCTAAAAACTACTTACAAGCTTAACTATACATATTTTCTATATTTTTATTAACTACGGTCGACTGTTCATACAAAGAGCCTTTTTTAAAAGCACTCCTGACCTCAATGTAGGTGGATGATGGTTTGGACCTCGATTGGAGGTCCGACAATTTAACATAATGAGCTTGGACCATTGTCTCATAACAACGTTGGAATAATTATTGAAAAAAACCACTGGCATTGGGAGAAAAGAAACACTGTATAAGCAATGCGTATAAGCAAGGCAACTAAGGAAGCTACAGCTTAGCATGGATTCCGAACCACATTGGTTAGCTGACCAGCCTGATACTCAGTTCCCTTCACTACAATATATTATAACCCTGGCCATTCCTCTAGTAATACACATACCGATAGTTACCATTACAGACACCAAGAGGCCTATCTCCAACAGTATGTACGGCAGAACCGCCTAGTAGCTGGGTTACAGTAATACGCCACAAAGCTGGCTACAAGTTACTGTATAACGTTATTAAAAGTTATAATATTTTTACTATGTATAATTTGCAACAAACGTTTTTCCTATAGATGAACTTCATCAACATACATATTTCCGTTCAGATATAGTGCAGTCTAGTACAGGGTTTTATATACTTTGTAGTCATAGGAATTTACCTCCATGAGAATATTTAAGAAAATCCAATAGCCAAGGGATATCTTAAGATGTGGCTTACGTCAAGGTAAGCGCCGAGGGGAGAGATCTCTTCCAATAACCAACGTTTAGTAGCGTGCTACTAGCATTGCTGTAAACATCAAGTCACCACGCCCACAAGTTTCCTTTTTTTATAACACAACTCCCATCTGATTAATTACTGATATTTTTTATTTATAATCATTTTACTTGGTATTATAATGTGTAATAATTTTATAATTATAGGCCTTTAATTATATTACTATTATCTTTGTCTAGTATTTAATGAAAAAATAAAATCATATGGACTACCAAATAATTAAAGACTAGTGAATTTACAGAATGTAGGTTATGTTTGGAAATAAGTTATGTTCAAGTTGTTATTGTAAGCAGTCCGTAATGTAATTATATTGTATTGTAAATTGTATTATTGAGGAAATGCATACTTGTGAATAACTTTGTAAAATTGAATCTCTTTAATGATATACAGCTGTTATAATTAAATTAATATTTAAATTACAACATCTATGGCTAAGTTATTAAATACATAACAACTAATAATATAAACAAAGTTATTTAACTTACTGTTTTCAATTACAAACGCTCTCGATACAAAAAGAAGGCAGCGATACTTCACTCTCCAATCAGCAGTGGTAGTCAATGTCTGCATATCATGCTAGTACAAAGCCACGCATGCGTATGCGGTACCCCTCCCCATCACTAACCACCAATCATTTGAAAAGTAACGGTTTCGACAACTCAAGATATTACGTGGCTACTGTACTACCAAGCACCTCTCATTGATTGATTTCTCATAACCCTTATCATCCTGTTTAACTTTCACACCCAGACTCTTTATGAGCTGTTCTTCTAATTTATTAAATATTCCATCCTAGTTATCTGTGACGTAGCTGCCCCCGGATTATGGATTAGAGTGTTCATTTGTACCCATTACGAGAAAAATATAGTTATTTATATATAAATAACTTTACGAGAATAATAATTACGATAATATACAATAAATAATCGGTGTAATTTTAGAATCGTAATCTTAATCGTAAATAAATAATTACGAGAATAATATAGTTATTTATCACAATGAACTAACTTAGTTGCTGTAAAGTTTAAATAATTGTGACGTTAGGCAATTACTTAAATCTATCCCATATAATTTTGTAATAAAAAGCATGGTTTGTTCCTATAATTTATGCTCGTGTACTATAAAAGGACGCGGTCGTATCCCCGTATTATTGATTATTACTTTTTTATAAGTAGCTGTTCCTCTGTGAAATAGGACAGTAGGGTGTAATCGTGAACTTAAATACCGGTGTTTTAGGATGTGTTTTATATTCTATAGTAATTAAGCATTTTCCAAAAAAAGTAACGAGATACTAGGGTGCATATAAAAAGGCTAGCGGTTGCAAAGCTATAGTTTATGAATTTAGGGTAGTAGACAGTTTCCTACTATATGTTGTTTATATGTTGAGGTTTGTAAAAAGATGGATAGTTGAGGGTCATGAATATTTTCCAGTATTACTACTGAGATTTTACGTACATATTGAAGGGACATTATACAATTATTTAGATAATATAGAGTATAGAATGTGAGGTAATTTATAGAGAAAAAACCTGTTTTATTTTTATAATAACTAGACGCTTACTGTATTCGAAAAATAATGTTTCCTAAAAATTATGTTCACACTTAATTTTTATCGTGAAATATTCTATTTAATATAATTTCATTTTAAGATTCATGGCTACTAGAAAATAATCGTGTTTTATGGTATTATAAGATTTTGCGTCCTAGACAGAAATATATGTTACGCTCTCTAATCTATTTGAATAAACATTTATAAGTTTGGCGTTATGAGGGTAATTTTAGTTACGTTACATTATTGTCCAAATTAAAACACATCAGGAGACTATATTTATTTACCAACAAGTTCATTGTAAATTCTATTAAATATTAACCAAGTAAACACATGAGTACTAACGTGGGTTGGTAAATAGGTAATAGTTTTTAAATACGTAGGTTTATTTTTCACTACATTGAAGCATTGTATCAAGTTAGGAGGCCCAGAGGAGCCCCATTCTCCCCACCAACATTACACAATAGCCACTACATGTCATATCTCATCCAGTAACCTCAGTGTAGTAATGCATACCGTATAAAAATGTGTTTGTCTCTAGTAAGAAGGCCCAGAGGAGCCCCATTCTACCTACCCACACCACACAATAGCCACTGCCTGTCATATCTCATCCAGTATCCTCGATGTAGTAATGCATACCGTATCACAATTTGTTTGTCTCTAGTAAGAAAGCTCAGAGGAGCCCCATTCTCCCCACCCACATTACACAATAGCCACTACATGTCATATCTCATCCAGTAACCTCAGTGTAGTAACGCATACCGTATCAAAATGTGTTTGTCTCTAGTAAGAAGGCCCAGAGGAGCCCCATTCTCCCCACCCACATCACACAATAGCCACTACATGTCATATCTCATCCAGTATCCTCGATGTAGTAATGCATACCGTATCACAATTTGTTTGTCTCTAGTAAGAAAGCCCAGAGGAGCCCCATTCTCCCCACCCACATTACACAATAGCAACTACATGTCATATCTCATCCAGTAACCTCAGTGTAGTAATGCATACCGTATCACAATGTGTTTGTCTCTTGTAAGAAGCCCAGAGGAGCACCATTCTCCCCACCCACATTACACAATAGCCACTACATGTCATATCTCATCCAGTATCCTCGTTGTAGTATTGCATACCGTATTACAATTTGTTTGTCTCTAGTAATAAAGCCCAGAGGAGCCCCATTCTCCCCACCCACATCACACAATAGCCACTACATGTCATATCTCAACCAGTATCCTCGTTGTAGTAATGCATACCGTATCACAATGTGTTTGTCTCTAGTATGAAGGCACAGAGGAGGCCCATTCTCCCTACCCACACCAAACAATAGCCACTGCCTGTCATATCTTATTCTGTAACCTCGTTGTAAAAAATAAATAAATAAGAAAGCCCAGAGGAGGCTCATTCTCCCCACCCAGATTACACAATAACTACTGTATGTCTTATCTCATCCTATAACCTCGTTGTAGAAATGCATACCGTATCACAATGTGTTTGTCTCTAGTAAAAAGGCCTAGAGGAGCCCCATTCTCCCCGCCCACACCACACAAAATCCACTGCCTGTCATATCTCATCCAGTAACCTCGTTGTAGAAATGCATACCGTATCACAATGTGTTTGACTCTAGTAAGTATCATTAGCCGGTAGCGTAGTTGGTTCAATCCCAGCTTCATGTGCTAAAGGTTCTCAGTTCGATCCCAATCAGAGTCAATACATTTTGAGAGGGATCAGCTGGTAATCACCGGCTGTTCATTTGTCATTGGGCTATAAATAGTGAAACTTTCTAAGGAATAGTCGGCCTTAGTTTGTAACAATGACTACATTCGCTCATCTACACTCATCGCACTCATTCGAAATCCATTATCGCCCATATCTTGACGATCAGCGTCTTATGAATAAATAAAAAATAAATAAATATATAAGAAAGCTCAGAGGAGCCCCAATCTCCCCACCAGATTACACAATAGCTGCTGTTTGTCTTATCTCATCCTGTAACCTCGTTGTAGTGATGCATATCGTATCACAATGTGTTTGTCTCTAGTAAGAAGGCCCATACGAGCTCCATTCTCCCCACCCACACCACACAATAGCCACTGTCTGTCATATCTCATCAAGTACCCTCGTTGTAGTAATGCATACCGTATCGCAATGTGTTTGTCTCTAGTTAGAAGGACTAGAGGAGCACCATTCTCCCCACCTACATTACACAATAGCCACTGTCTGTCAGATTTCAACTAGTAACTTCGTTGTAGAAATGGATTCCGTATCACAATGTGTTTGTCTCTGGTAAAAAGGCCCAGAGGAGCCCCATTCTCCCCACCCACACCACACAATATCCACTGCCTGTCATATCTCATCTAGTAACCTCTTTGTAGAAATGCATACCGTATCAAAATCTGTTTGTCTCTGGTTAGTCTTATGCATTTATATGTGAATAAACTAAATTATATTTTAACTAAACATACATTGCACAATCTAGTCCCTATATCAAATTTTTCCAACTAGTCAACTTAACGCTTAGTGTTTGACTGTTAATACGAACGTATTCATCGAAATTACAAAAATACTTCCATTTGTTCCTTAAGACCTCGTGGTAATAAATGAGTCACTTGTTATCTTATACAAATTTTAGGTATGCTGTATTTTGATTTATGCATACATATATAGTTATTAATAAGATTACTTGGATGGAACTTGAAAACTACTTGAAATAGCAGAAAAATGTATAGGCACAGTCCATTTACGTGTCTTTCCCTGTAAGTGCTTTCGACTTAGATGATTCCGGTAAAGTCTTTGTAACTTATTTGATATTTTAATAGGAAAATCATTTGTGAATATTAAAGAAAAAATAAGACTATTATGTCAGCTGCGCATTTAATCTGAAAATATCTTGTGACTTGAAAAACTGATCATGGAAATTCGGTCCATTCACTATTCATTTAAGATACCTTGGCCCTTTGTATTGTCAAACAGTGCAGATTTCAAGCATTTTCCAAAACGTTATTCGTACGGAGGGATGGTAAATAGACCGCCAATTTCAGTTATTCATGTAATAACTGTGTTAAAAATAAACATATAAAATCCATTATATTTTTAAAATTTATATTACAAGGGCTAAGCGTGCTAGGTGGAAATTTCATAGGGATATGTAACTAGCAAATTAGGTTCTGATGTAGTTAGATCCAGCACCCGCTACCAGGATTCACATATGAATTCCTAGTTTCCCAACCTCCTCAAGATGCTGAGTGGGAGATGCAGTATTTCCATCTTTCATCCCGGCATTCGAACCCAAGACCCCTAGGATTTGAGGATGAATAGACAACCATTATACCACCAGGCCTCTGAGTTAATACTATGTTATATAACTATTCAAATCGAAATTTGAGTTCTCACTCTTGTAGTAAAATGGTAAGATATTTATTACTCACCCATCTTCATAATATCCAACAAACCTAAGAGTCATATGCTAAAGCCTCGGAGTTCTTAGTATATAATACTATAAAATTGACTGCTCCTAATTGACGTGATCGTTTATTGAAAGAAATGCTGGTTCAATATGTAATACCGTTTTAATCCAAGGAATGAAGAGCTGATTTACAGATCTCGGCTCCACTTTTTCATCACCCCTCCCCCTTGTAACATTTATGAATACTACCGTCGTTAAAAGATTTCTAAGCGGCTTTTCACTACCAGTTTTATTTAATAACTCCTTTGGAAAAGTAAATTATTTAAATCCCTCAACCTGGCATATAATATTTGATTTTGCATGATTAAATAAACTCCCGTTTTATAATGTATGTATTTAAACATTCCTCGTAATTTAAAAGTACATTTTGTTTAGCAAAACCTCAGTAACAATATTATTTAGTTTAAATTAATGGTCAGATGTAATTTGTAATGTATTTAAAAATTAAAAAGTATATTTATTAGTAATATATCTATTTACTACAGTATAAAAATTATGTATGTGTATACAATAATTTTAAAACCTATTAATAAATAAATGTTACATATTTAGTTTCAGATATTCTGTAACTTTTTCAGGCAGTAAATAACTCTTAAAAATGTATATTTGTAGAGTTGCAAATTAATTGAATACCTTGTTAAATTTAAAAAGACAGCGTATCCAATTATTATACCAATTACATTATGTTTTAAATAATGATCAGTTAAAAGAATAGGTAAACTTTTAAAAGAATAACTATTGTGACAATTTATTTCATACGTCACTAATATCAGTGTATTTAAATACTATAAAAATAGTTTTATAAGAACTAAATCAATTTTCCATTGATCATAATATTAATCAAATCGTGTGTTATAGATTAATTATTGAATGTAAATATTCAAAATTTATCAAATAGTATTTAGTTTAAGAAAATTAAATAAAAATTCGGTAAAGAACAAAAGTATGTAACCCTCGATTAAAATGGACCGTTTACTACGCAAGGAGTTGGTAACAGATTTAAGAAATCCAATTTATCAGTAGCTTTTAAGCCCTGTAATACTGTAAGATACATTCAATTATTTAGGAATATGTAAGATTAACTGTAATGATTGTAATATGTTTTAATAGGTCAGACTGTAAATGTTAGCAAAAGATATAACAACCGTGTCACTGTTTTTAAAAATAAGAAACTTGAAAAATCTAATGTAGCTAAACACCTTCTGAATTGTACTCACAGTCTGAATAAAATAGATGAAAATGTAGATATTTTAAAAGTTTGTATGAATGGTCGGATTATGAATGCTTGGGAAGAGTTATTTATTTTTAAAGAAAAATGTAAGGATCGTGATAAATTAATGGATGAATGGGTTAATTTTAATTCCGAAATAGTTTTTAATAATGTATTTTCATTGATTAAAAGAACAGAAGTAACAGCCAATAGAGATTAGCAATATTGGGTAATATTGCTATTGTGGTTGTTTTATGTTTGTCTTTGTATTTTGTGTATAATTATTATCTCTTATTTATATAGAGCACATATATTCTGCTTGTTATCTCTGTCTGTTATTGTCTTTTATTGTACTGATTTTTATATTTAACTCTTATATTGTTTGCCTTGTTCATTGATTTTTTTTGCTTCTATGTGACTTTTTCTATATATATATATATATATTTCAACAAGAATTGCATATTGCATCATTCTTGTTTAGATATTGTTGTAGCATGAATGAAACTAAAATTGTAATAATCTTTTTTTCTAGTACAGTAGCACTTAAAATATTTACTTAACTTGTTGTAGCATGCCATGTTGAATTCTCTTGAAATTTTGTAAAATGGGTTCGCCCGCAAAAAAATAACCAATAATATCACAGCAGCCGCTATTTTAACGATTCCAGCCAATGGGGTCACGTGTTCATAGGCCTATAAATTTAGTCGTTTAACACCAATTTTAATTTTTTTGTGAATCCCACTGGTCTGAGGAAGGTGAGCGTGGTTCACCGAAATCGATCACCATAATATTTGTGCATTTTGTACTTGTATTGTAATATATGTGTGCATTTTGCGCTTATATTGTGTTAAATTTGTGTTGTGTGACGTTTACTTGTTCTATTTATGTACCAACACGTAATATGCTAATTAAAAACTATTAATAAATAAAAACAAATTTTTTTTGGAAATCAATTATTTATTGTTTTAAGAAAAACAAGCCCAAAACTATAACACCATCAAAATAGTTTTAACTAAGTTACAGCTAATTTATAAAATTAAAGATGTTCATAAAATAAAAAAAAATTAAAAACATGTAGAGGAAGATTAAATATGGACATTAAGAAAGTGTAAAATAAAAAAAAAATGAAATTAATAGAAGAATGGAATGACTAACTACACCAGCAAATCATAATTTTTTTTATTTTTATTTATTCATAAGACGCCGATCGTCAAGATATGGGTGAACATCGATTTCGAATGAGTGTGATGAGTGTAGATGAACGAATTTATGACATGGAATCATTTTGTATCAATAAATACAAATTGTTATATTCAATAATGAAGATTGCCTAATTATTATAAATATTTTTGTTCTTTTAATGACTTTTCAATATTTACTGTAGTATAGTAAACGCATTTTTAGTGTCTAACTTCCATAACTACATTAAAAAGCTGTTAAGGTGTTATTTACAATATTTACATCACTAAATATTTACGTCCATGCTGTGACGTGTCATCCTTAGTGGTATCTCTGAGACTAGTTCAAAATATTGTAAATAACACCTTGAGGCAGCCGTTACCGGAAGGTTTAGTTTTTAGTAATGACACCAGCTGCTTAAGCCTTCGAGATCAATTTTTATTTATGATTTTATTTATTTTTTTATTATAAAAGGAATGTGTTACAATATCACTATGCTGGGACCTTATAATGTAATATAGTATACAAAAAGTGTTGATTTGGAAAATTACTAATCAATGAATTTTTATTGATTTTGCTTTGATAGTTAAAAAAAAAAAATCAACTATTCCACGACTTTTAACTAAAAATCAATTTCGCTCATTTTAATATCAATATTGTGATTTCATAAAAGGAAATTTATCACATTAAGTGAAATAAATAACATAATAATCCAAAGTAGATAGGAGCTATTAAAGTTAACAAATTATAGGCCAATGAATAATACACGAAACGTGTTTTTAATCCAAAATCACAACAAATCAAGTGTCCATGATTGAATGATAGTGTAATTATAAATGCTAAATCAAATTCAACTAAATGTAACTTGTAGCTGACCACGGGTATAGAATTAAGTAGATATGGAAATCATAGTTAAAATTTTAAGGTGAAGAAAAATAATGAAACTATAACAATGCATACTAGGTGTATGAGAGGTTAGTTAAATAAAACATTTTAAGTAATCCAATATCAGTTGTCCCCTTGATGTTCAGTTGTTCACTGACTTGGACATCAAACCTCTTACAACAGAGAGTTCTCCACTTAGAAGTATATTCATATGCCTTCATAATTATTAATCCTTTAATAAATTTCTCTGTAATATATGGTAGTTGGGAGGGCCATCAACATCGTACCTATTTTGGTAGTTGGAAGGGCCATCAACATCGTACCTACGTGGGTAGTTGGGAGGGCCATCAACATCGTACATAGTCTATGTGGGTAGTTTGGAGGGCCATCAACATCGTACCTATTTTGGTAGTTGGAAGGGCCATCAACATCGTACCTACGTGGGTAGTTGGGAGGGCCATCAACATCGTACATAGTCTATGTGGGTAGTTTGGAGGGCCATCAACATCTTACCTACGTAGGTAGTTGGGATAGCCATCAACATCGTACCTACGTGGGTAGTTGGGAGGGCCATCAACATCGTACTTATGTAAGTGGATGGGCTATAAATAACGTACCCATATGGGTGGTATTATCTGTTGGTGGGTAAAAATTTACTAAAATAAACACAATAGACCAATTTAAATACAAAGGAGTCTTGTTACAGATGGTACTAGAAGCGCAGCTTTCAAGCGTCTGCCATCACAAGTGGGTGTAAACATAATCAATTTGCTCCCTGAACAAATTAAAAATCAAAACCTGAATTTGTTCAAAAGACGTTTAAAATACCTTTTGGTGGAAAGTGCTTTTTATTCAGTTGAAGAATTCTTTCAAAGCCACTGTGAAAATCAGTAAACACCCCATTATGCGATTCTGGTGTCAAGTGTGTGAATGTATGATGCATGTGCAAGATGTATGTATGAATGTGTCTGATTGTGTGTGAGTGTTTTAGGCTAGACTAAATTTTGACTTTTGCAACACAATTGTTAATTGTATTTATGCAATAAAGAATTTATTTATTTATTTACATGCTTTATGGATCTGAATGTGATTGATTTCACATTATAAAAGTCCAGAAGAACACTGACACGTTCGACTGATATTACATAGAATCAATTAGTAAAAGCCCAGAAGAAAGACCAATCAAAGAACAGATTATAATGTAATCTTAACTAAAATAGTATTTATTTATTTTTTTATGTATTTATTCATAAGACGCCAATCATCAAGATATGGGCGAATATGGATTTCGATTGAGTGTGATGAGTGTAGATGAGCGAATGTAGTCATTGTTACAAACTAAGGCCGACTATTCCTTAGAAAGTGTCATTAATTAATAGCCCAATGACAAATGAACAGCCGGTGGTTATCAGATGATCCTTCTCCAAATGTATTGACTCTGATTGGGATCGAACTGACAACCTTTAGCACATGAAGCTGGGATTGAACCAACTACGCTACCGACCAATTGGTATGAATGTTAATTTAACCTGAGGAGAATTCACTTCTCTCTCCTGGAAAACGTTTTTCTCTTAGCCCAACCCTGACATTGTAAACGTCTGTAGCAATTGCCATGTCGAAGTAAACCTTTGAGTTGACGTCGTATCAGTATTAGCTTGACAGAGAAAATATCATTTCACCACCTGCAATCTCCATAGATCGTTTTTGTAAGGATAGGCCGATATCCCTTTTACTCTAACCATTTCCCATAAACTATGGATCTTTGTGGGAACTTGACTGGCAGAGTAAGAGGGAGAATCATATTAAATAGTGAACATTTCTGAAAAAAAAAAAAAGCAACAGTTAAGGCCAGGATTTGAAACTGAGCTATCTCTGACGTAGGCACAAAGTGCTGACACCTTAGACCACTCGCATATGCTCTCCAAATACATAGACTCCTGTCCAACAGTACCACGTCACAGCTGGCTAATAATAGCACCTAATATAAAAACATCTATATCTAGATCAGTATAAAGAGTGCTTTATAATGGATATATTATATATATAGGGGTATCGAAAAAAGGTGTGAGTTGTTAATTTTTTCTGAACACGAAAAGGGAGCTGGATAGCAAACGGAGTGTAATTTCAAAGATATTTAGGCTTCATGTTTTACTCTAAATTAAGTGTTATATACCGAAATTTACAACCAGGATTTTTTGACTAGCTGTACATTTTAAAATTCAGTACATGTCCCCACAATAAGTTTTTCTTGGATATACCAAATGTTATTATTATATACAGCCCCCATCTGTGAAACCACAAGTTGCGCAAGAGTCACTCACTGGGGGAGATTTGCTTGCGTGTGGTTTTGTGGTTGCGGCTTTCAAAACCACACTTGTTCTGCTCTACTAAATCGTTCCCCGGTAATTACGATTTCCTCGAAATTAAATCCCCCCTCTTTACCAATTCGATTTATTAATATTCCTTGCAATTACAACTAATCTAAATGAAAGTGAGTGGTTTTACTTCGATTAATATTCGTAAATTATCGATTCAGAGTAAAATGTATGAAAATAGTTAATCATAGTTCGTCTATATTTCGTACTTAAAACATATAGTAACTTCACCTCCGTAAAATAGTTAATCATAGTTCGTCTATATTTCGTACTTGAAACATATAGTAACTTCACCTCCGTAAAATAGTTAATCATAGTTCGTCTATATTTCGTACTTGAAACATAGTAACTTCACCTCCGTAAAATTATCAATGACTGGTCATTCATTTTATGATACAAATTTTCACTTAATTATGGCTTGCAGACCATAATGGTTGGTAGAAAATAACTAACCATCTTCTGAATTAGGAATTCGAATTAATTATGAAGACTGAAATGAAAGGTTCGAAGCCTTTACCACTGAGCTATAACGTAAGCAAAATGCTTTACATAGTAATTAATCATTATTTATAACTATTGATTAAAATTTGCATAACTCAACAAGTATTTGTTTTTCGAGTGTAGCTTTTATCAATTTTAGTATATACTATTTCTTTCTGAATATGTTTACTATTAAAAAACAATTAAAATAGTAAACCTATAAACAGCAAAATCTATTTACAGAATTTGGGAACAATAAAATTGGAGTTGGCTTTATTGCCTAAATTTATTGCTTGTATTAAGGATGTATTTTTTTATGATTGCATGATTGAGGTTATGTGGAAGATATTACTTTATAGACCTATTTCCGCCCCTAATAAAGACGGTTTTCATTTCATTTTCATTTTATTATTAAAACCATTATATAAAAAAGATAATATATAGCTAATCAACTATATCCAATATACTCACTGATATTGGAACAAATGTCAAAAAAGGAGAAATAAGTCCAAGAAAACATGTTCCATGCACATCTTATTACAGGATTACTCTAGTAAGATAAGAACATATAAGTCTTTTCTTCCACGTTTCTTTGAGTACAACAGTTCTGAAATTTGTTTGTCATTGAAACGAAATTACTATAATTTAAAATGTATGTATGAACCTTCCAGGTATATGTATGTATGAACCTCCCAGGTATATGTATGTATGTATGACCCTCCCAAGTATATGTATGTATGTATGAACCTCCCAGGTATATGTATGTATGTATGAACCTCCCAGGTATAAGTATGTATGTATGACCCTCCCAGGTATATGTATGTATGTATGAACCTCCCAGGTATATGTATGTATGTATGAACCTCCCAGGTAGAATTATGTATGTATGAACCTCCCAGGTATATGTATGTATGTATGACCCTCCCAGGTATATGTATGTATGTATGAACCTCCCAGGTATATGTATGTATGTATGACCCTCCCAGGTATATGTATGTATGTATGAACCTCCCAGGTATATGTATGTATGTATGAACCTCCCAGGTATAAGTATGTATGTATGAATCTCCCAGGTATATGTATGTATGTATGAACCTCCCAGGTATATGTATGTATGTATGACCCTCCCAGGTATATGTATGTATGAACCTTCCAGGTATATGTATGTATGAACCTCCCAGGTATATGTATGTATGTATGACCCTCCCAGGTATATGTATGTATGTATGAACCTCCCAGGTATATGTATGTATGTACGAACCTCCCAGGTATAAGTATGTGTGTATGAATCTCCCAGGTATATGTATGTATGTATGAACCTCCCAGGTATATGTATGTATGTATGACCCTCCCAGGTATAAGTATGTGTGTATGAATCTCCCAGGTATATGTATGTATGTACGAACCTCCCAGGTATAAGTATGTGTGTATGAATCTCCCAGGTATATGTATGTATGTATGAACCTTCCAGATATATGTATGTATGTATGTTGTGTTATCCAGCTTAAAAGCCTAAGCCCAATCAGGCAACCTTAAGGCCTTTTGGACCAACTTGATCATGTTTTAGAAGCATGAAGTAGTAATGTGACTATTGCAGATTTATACAGAAGCTTTAATATATCCCAGCTAAACAGTTGGGATTGTTAAAGTAATAGTGTAGCTACCTATAACTAGTTTAGCTACACTAAAGAACAATAAACTTAATTGTGGAAATAAATCATTTATTTCATTATTTATTTCGGTTTAGAAGGAAAGTTGAAAAGCTAGAAATAAAAATTAAACGTTTATCATAGAATTGTCTGAAAACGTTATATATACTTATTTCTCCCACTCTAGAGTCCACGCACCATTTTAGTATTAGGGAGAGCAACTAATTGCATCATTAAGGTGAGTTTGATTTTACGCTGTAAAGCGATTGGACCATGGCCCCACACAAGAGCTTACTTATCTTTAATAAGTATCACTGACCTTTACGAAGGATGATTCTTATAAATGTCATCCATATGATGAAGTTCTTAGGGATTTTTTAAGGGAATGCCACACTAGAGAACGAATTGCACTGTCTGCATTAAGGGCCATTGTAAACAGAGTCTGGCTATGTACTTAAGGTCAGGTATATTGTTAAAACAACAGGAATTAATTGGAATTGAATTGTTATAAACATAAAGGCCACTCAAGTCTTCGCAAATAACTGCGTAAGATATATTTTAGAGATTATTTGGACATATACTAATTGGAGGCTATTTGAGTAAAAAGAAACGGGTAGAAACTTAAAAGGATTGGCCACACAGATAAAAAGATAGAATTGACAGAGGGAAGAGGAAGACCAACCCATAAAGATGTATAGCAGACAAGGAGTTGCGAAATGTGAGTAGATCGTGTGCTTGGTTGACGTTGATGGTCCCCAATAGTTAGTACTGCCTCAGACGTGACAGAACAAGACAAAACACCTCAGAAGTTTTGGCGAAGCTGTTTGCATGGATATGAAATACTTTTACACCAGCAACACACTGCCCCAACATTATGAAAGCACTTTGAGGACGTCTTATGGCATCTGAAGGCCTTTTGTAAGGTCCCCAAAGTTTGGTCGTTAGACAAAAATGCTATCGAACAAGTCTTACTGCGCATGCTCCACTCCTATTACCACGGTACAGCTAACTGCCGGGTATACAAACATATAAACATAACAATCGAACTAGTTTAGTTTATGTTGATCTCTCACTACTGTAGTTCATGTATACTTTATACTTTTTTCTAATATTCAAAACAATGATGATGTCAATGTACACATATTTTTTTACTATTTACAAAGCAAATTACTATATATATATAGTAGTTTTTATATATTCTAAAAGAACACCTTAAAACAGAATTATTTACATTGGTTGTTTGTATTTTTAAACATCATATTTGTTATTAATGAGAGAAGATTGCGAAACTAATCATCGTAAATATGTTCGGTGGAGTATTAAATTGCATGGAAATCAGCCATCTACCCCCTGCTAGGTGGAACGTGTCTACGGAGGTAAATGCAAGCAACAGGGTGGCCAACATCAGGTCTCTACTCACGTACTGCCACCCTCTCCCCCTCACAACCACGTACACTCGTCACGTCCCCGTCCCTCCGCTAGACCATTGCTCACTAATACCACTGCACTCTATTGAACCACATTTTGTCACCCTGGATAAACAACATTATGTACTTTATCTCTAAACATCGTTATAACACATCCAACGGTTGCCTGGATGTTTGAACAAAAACATAATATTTTATTTCATTTGGTTATTACTTAGCCGTATTTAATGTATTTATGTTATATTACATTAAAATTAATACTGCTTTAATTTTTCCCCTTTTTGTAATATCCCTTTTCAAATACAAATGTTTTTTTTCTTTTTTTTAGCTTATGATTATGTATATCCAGTATTTATTATTAGTATAATTTATCATTGTTATTGGGCTTCTTTTATTTCCTTTTTTTTTTTTTTTTTTTTTTTATTGTTATAGCTCTTGTTGTAATACTTGACGTTTATCGTAGTCGTTCTCTGTTGGGGTTCTATTTTCATAAATATAGCACATTCTGTTTTTTAATCTGTTTATAATTTTTTCATAACACAAGTGTTGTTATTTTTAGTTTTGTTTATCTATATATAAAATTATATTATATTGAGTTTATGCTGAATTTGTATTGTACAATTAAATTTTATAAATAAATAAACATTACAAAGGAAATTTTAATGGTTTCTTGATTAGGATAAAAATTTTAGTTAAGTTTAAACACCTATTTTATGGAAGAGAAGCTTTTGCCTCTCTGTGGTAACACATATAACCTTAAGATATCGAAAACAGTATAATTTTTGAAAATAGGAAGAAGGAAAAGAAGAAAAAGAGAGAACAATATTGAAAAAAGTATCAAAACTAATAACTGATTGTAATGACTTAAGAATACTTTAATTCTGTATGTCTTATAAATTTTTCATGATAGTTCTCCTCTCGTTTTACTATCTAATAATGTAAAAGTAAAGAGGTAGTTAAACGTATGTGTGATTCACTACACCCTACAGGGTGACTGAGTTGAATAAGCATTGTTTAACAATGAAAGAAATTAATTAAAATTTTAATTATTTACTTTTAGAAGTAAATTAGATATACATTAGTAAGGATTTTAATATAAAATAAAGAGAGGTATTAACAATTAAAAGTTAACAAATATTAATGTTTAACAAGTACTCCTTACTCTGTAGAAAATAAAAAATAATGTTCTACGTACCAACGCCTTCGTGATAATTGATTATTTTTTTATATTTTAATTTTAAACTTTGTATTATATATATATATATATATATGTGTGTGTGTGTGTGTGTGTGTGTGTGTGTGTGTGTGTGTGTGTGTGTGTGTGTGTGTGTGTGTGTGTGTGTGTGTGTGTGTGTGTGTGTGTGTGTGTGTGTGTGTGTGTGTGTGTGTGTGTGTGTGTGTGTGTGTGTGTGTGTGTGTGTATATATAAAATAATAAAATAATAGCTACAAATGGTAAGATTTGTTAAGATCAGATAAATATTACCTAAAGTGTTGTTGTCACACACGTTACTTGACACAAAGCAAAGCCACTGCATACAAGATCAAACAGACCAATAACAGTCAGGACACAATGCTCCCATGCTCACACGACTCATGTCCTTTGCTTGCTCACTGACATTATCCAGGTCATTCTCCAACATAGTCGACTGAAATCCTGGGGCATACTGTGTTCAACCTGCCTCGCAATTTCTAGATATGTCCCAGCACAGTTTCTTTTATCTTCGGGAATACTGTGGTCAACTCAGCACTAATATACCTGAAATTGTCTAGGTTAAACTCAAAATCAATCATTGTGTTCTGGGGCTTGCTCAGGGCAAAGCAGCTCTATCATCACTGGCAGTGTACACTGTTCAGTGTACAGGTCAATCTCCAGCATAATAGGCTTTGGTCCTAGGACATACTGTGTTCAACTCAGCGCTAACATACCTGATATTGTCTAGGTTAAACTCAAAATCAATCATTGTGTTCTGGGGCTTGCTCAGGGCAAAGCAGCTCTATCATCCCTGGCAGTGTACACTGTTCAGTGTACAGGTTAATCTCCAGCATAATAGGCTTTGGTCCTAGGACATACTGTGTTCAACTCAGCGCTAACATACCTGATATTGTCTAGGTTAAACTCAAAATCAATCATTGTGTTCTGGGGCTTGCTCAGGGCAAAGCAGCTCTATCATCCCTGGCAGTGTACACTGTTCAGTGTACAGGTTAATCTCCAGCATAATAGGCTTTGGTCCTAGGACATGTTGTGTTCAACTCAGCGCTAACATACCTGATATTGTCTAGGTTAAACTCAAAATCAATCATTGTGTTCTGGGGCTTGCTCAGGGCAAAGCAGCTCTATCATCCCTGGCAGTGTACACTGTTCAGTGTACAGGTTAATCTCCAGCATAATAGGCTTTGGTCCTAGGACATACTGTGTTCAACTCAGCGCTAACATACCTGATATTGTCTAGGTTAAACTCAAAATCAATCATTGTGTTCTTGGGCTTGCTCAGGGCAAAGCAGCTCTATCATCCCTGGCAGTGTACACTGTTCAGTGTACAGGTTAATCTCCAGCATAATAGGCTTTGGTCCTAGGACATACTGTGTTCAACTCAGCGCTAACATACCTGATATTGTCTAGGCTAAACTCAAAATCAATCATTGTGTTCTGGGGCTTGCTCAGGGCAAAGCAGCTCTATCATCCCTGGCAGTGTACACTGTTCAGTGTACAGGTCAATCTCCAGCATAATAGATTGTGATCCTAGGACATACTGTGTTCAACTCAGCGCTAACATACCTGAAATTGTCTAGGTTAAACTCAAAATCAATCATTGTGTTCTGGGGCTTGCTCAGGGCAAAGTAGCTCTATCATCCCTGGCAGTATACACTGTTCAGTGTACAGGTCAATCTCCAGCATAATAGATTGTGATCCTAGGATATACTGTGTTCAACTCAGCGCTAACATACCTGAAATTGTCTAGGTTAAACTGAAAATCAATCATTGTGTTATGGGGCTTGCTCAGGGCAAAGTAGCTCTATCATCCCTGGCAGTATACACTGTTCAGTGTACAGGTCAATCTCCAGCATAATAGATTGTGATCCTAGGATATACTGTGTTCAACTCAGCGCTAACATACCTGAAATTGTCTAGGTTAAACTCAAAATCAATCATTGTGTTATGGGGCTTTTTCAGGGCAAAGTAGCTCTATCATCCCTGGCAGTATACACTGTTCAGTGTACAGGTCAATCTCCAGCATAATAGATTGTGATCCTAGGATATACTGTGTTCAACTCAGCGCTAACATACCTGAAATTGTCTAGGTTGAACTGAAAATCAATCATTGTGTTATGGGGCTTTTTCAGGGCAAAGTAGCTCTATCATCCCTGGCAGTATACACTGTTCAGTGTACAGGTCAATCTCCAGCATAATAGATTGTGATCCTAGGATATACTGTGTTCAACTCAGCGCTAACATACCTGAAATTGTCTAGGTTAAACTGAAAATCAATCATTGTGTTATGGGGCTTTTTCAGGCAAAGTAGCTCTATCATCCCTGGCAGTATACACTGTTCAGTGTACAGGTCAATCTCCAGCATAATAGATTGTGATCCTAGGATATACTGTGTTCAACTCAGCGCTAACATACCTGAAATTGTCTAGGTTAAACTCAAAATCAATCATTGTGTTCTGGGGCTTGCTCAGGGCAAAGTAGCTCTATCATCCCTGGCAGTATACACTGTTCAGTGTACAGGTCAATCTCCAGCATAATAGATTGTGATCCTAGGATATACTGTGTTCAACTCAGCGCTAACATACCTGAAATTGTCTAGGTTAAACTGAAAATTAATCATTGTGTTATGGGGCTTTTTCAGGGCAAAGTAGCTCTATCATCCCTGGCAGTATACACTGTTCAGTGTACAGGTCAATCTCCAGCATAATAGATTGTGATCCTAGGATATACTGTGTTCAACTCAGCGCTAACATACCTGAAATTGTCTAGGTTAAACTGAAAATCAATCATTGTGTTATGGGGCTTTTTCAGGGCAAAGTAGCTCTATCATCCCTGGCAGTATACACTGTTCAGTGTACAGGTCAATCTCCAGCATAATAGATTGTGATCCTAGGATATACTGAGTTCAACTCAGCGCTAACATACCTGAAATTGTCTAGGTTAAACTCAAAATCAATCATTGTGGGGCTTGCTCAGGGCATAGTAGCTCTATTCTGCCTGACAGTATACAGGTAAATCCGTAGCACAGTCAATGGTGATCATGGGGCTTGCGTTGGTTAACATACCTGACTAACATTGTCCAAATCTACCTCTAGCACAGGTGGCATAATCGGGCAGTCCAGGGTCATACTCTAGTCATATATCTAACCTGACAAACATTGTTTTCCTATCACGTAAATATTAAATAGTTTCGTGTTTTGATCGTACAGAACTAATATACGAGACATAGCGTAACATATATTGCAAATGAAACAACTTCAATCAGAAATGGCTAGTGTCTGGATTAAATCATTTAAACCATTTCTGTTATAATCATGGTGTTTTACAGAATTATAACATAGGAACTATTTTTAACTTTGGATTATTTGACTTATATTCAGTACATTTGTTTACAACTTTTTTAGTGACTTAAATGTTCTTCTATTTTGAAATAATAGTATTTGGCCAGCCTACATATTGAAGCATATTTCAGCTAATTAAACAAAACATATACAATGTTCATAGTAACTAGTCAGATTCTTATAGGGTCCGGATTTGTACGTGTCTGATTTAAAAATGGTTAGTTTAGTGAGGTCTAACTTTACTTCACTGCTGGATATTAGAATAGTGTTATATTAGGCGATATAAAACATGCCTACAAGGGAATTGGTTAGAGAGTAGTTAAAAACACTCAATAAAAACTATAACTAAACATATTTTAAAAGGATATAACTCTAAATATTTATTTTCACAGAACAAAATCGAAAAAAAATATTTTGGTGCATTATTTTAACCGTTCACGTTTGAAATTCAGCTGTTGGCCAATAAAAATTTAACGAAGAAATTTATATATAATTATATTTTTGAGTACTTCTTAATTGAAGTTCCCTTTCTATTACTTCAGGTACTTGATGCATTTGTTTTAATTGTTTCGTTAATTTGTTAAGCTGTTATAATATACCTCTACAGTAAAACTTCCTTAAGACAGTTTTTTTTCAATTTGTGTTCATTGTGAATTAATTTAGAATTAATTATTTAAAATTAAAAATCAAGCGATGGATAATGTATAAACTAATTAAAAGTTGTGTGTGTGAAGAGGTTGATAACTTTAAATCATTAAATTCTCATAATATCCAATGATAATAACTTTTAACGTGATAAACGAGATATTCTTTCACTAATACCTGTAAAATTAACGTTGAATGGTGGATAACTATAAATAGTTGATTTCACATTGACAATTTCAAATTAGTTTTGCTTTTCTGAATTATAGAATTGCTTGAAATCAAAATCATATTATTTATTGTTATATTATGGCTTTCAACCTGATACATTATAACTATTTGAGTCATTATCTTCTGTTTCTATACTTAAACAGCATTTCATACGTGAAACCAAAACTAATTAAAATAGTTACCTGCAGTTGACAGAGCAACCCTACTGTGTTAAAGGGAGATTGTCATTTGGCAAATAACAGCCTCGATCAAACGGTTTCCAATATTGACGCCTACGGGTGAAATGACGTCATCTCACTTTGACAGATCCGATTGCAGTGTTCGATAGTTTGTGCCGGACAATGGATCAATACCAGTGCAGTGGGTAATCTAGGTCGAGCCTTGCACACAATGCATACGGCATTGATTGCACTTGCACCTGTATCTACCTCCTCTGGGCCTTACTGGTGGAAAATAATGGTAAAACATTAATGTACCCTAATGGCTTCAATTATAACTACATGATTAACTCCTACGGTTACAGTTTTATATTTATTTTTCGTTTTATCGCTAAACCCGAACAGCATCGTACAATTGTTTAATTAGTTTAAAAATGTTGAAATTTGTATTTTCCAAATGTATATTCAGAAACACAAATCAGATATGATGTTTTTTTAGTATATTTTCATTGAGACAGTTTTGTATGATCACTTAATAGCAACAAAATATCTAATATATTTTTCACTCTAGTGTTTTTACGTTTTGTATGTATTCCAATGTTTTTCAACCCACCAATGATCTTTTACACATAAACTAGCCAGTTCTATAAACTCTTGTTTAATACTTAGAGATATAACTTTAGGATTTTAATTCATGTTTTATTTGTATTCTTTTATAATAATACTGAATAAAAGGTCTTAACCTATAAATTATCATTCTTTTTGTTATTTGTTTACTGCACAAAAATATGTAACAACAAGTATAAACAATTTTAAATACTCCAATAAAATAATTTATTTTTATGAGGTATTTCGCTACAAGTTAGGGATCTTAAGGCATCAACAAAATTTTAATATTTATATAAGCAATCTTCTCAATAAAGATAAAAAAACATAAATTAAAACCTCAAAGTGTTAAGTTTTAACTCTAACATTCATAATTACATAAATTATTTTCATACAGACAGAGTTATACTACCTAAAGGATTAGTAATATATTGTAGTTCTTAGTATCAGTCCAAATTATTCATCTCCCACTTATGAGTAAATAAATTTTCCAAACTTTAAAAGGTCTCAAAAAATAGGATCCTTTTAAGCTTGCCCTGAATAGCTTATGTTCGCTGATACACATAATTCATAAAGGCAGGTTAGTATTGAAAATTGTAATGACTTGAAAGTGGCTTTACGTAACTCTCAGTGCCATAATTGGTCGGTAACATAGTTGGTTCAATCCCAGCTTCATGTGCTAAAGGTTGTCAGTTCGATCCCAATCAGAGTCATAATACATTTTGAGAAGGATCAGCTGATAACCACCGGCTGTTCATTTGTCATTGGGCTATTAATTAATGACACTTTCTAAGGAATAGTCGGCCTTAGTTTGTAACAATGACTACATTCGCTCATCAACACTCATTCGAAATCCATATTCACCCATATCTTGACGATCGGCGTCTTATGAATAAAAAAAAATAAAAAAATTAAATAAAATAAAAAATTATTATAAAGTGAAAATAACTTGTACACAGCTACCTCACAGTACAATACCATATGATAATTACAAAGTAAGCTGCCACCATAACTGTAGTGTAGTTATGAAAGTATTCTCAGAGCGTAAATCCCCGAGGACATCCTAGATCAATCTTTAGCTATATATATATAGTTTAAGTCACCACCCGATATTAATTAATTTCATCTCATTTAAAAAACGTGTTCAATTTTTACTGTACAGGATTAATTTTTGAAGAGTTTATTATAAAATGGTATGGTAAAAATATTGAGCAGATATTTGACTAGATATAGGTATTTCTTTCCAAGTCAACTGTTGTCATCTTAATCAAGCTATGAGTTGTATTGTCAGCGTATTGCATGAGCCTGCCTTATATTGATGATGAATGATCATTTTCAGTACAATTAAAGAGCTTAAGATAGATCCCTGAGAAACACCCACTCCTACATCTTTAGATTTTAATATCTCATTAGATATTTGGACCGATTGAAGCTGAAATATTTCAGCTACATAAGTATTCCTTATACTCCAGATAATTATTTTTAATTAAGTGAATTTCACGGCTGACACAGTAGAAAACAATAGAGAGGATGAAAAAAATCGGGACGGGGAGATAGAGTGTGAAATGAAGAAGTACTGAGGAGAGTATGGGAAGATAGGGACACAGTAAAACCCATATAAATAACAAGATAGCTACGACTTGTGATGAGAGAAGAGAACATCTATAGAAGGACGATTTAGAGAAAAGAGAAGAAAAAGAAGAAGAAAATATTTTATGGTGAACAGTGTAAGAATTGGAGGGGATTATGACGCAACACAAAGACTAGCTCAAAACAAAGAGGTTTGTTGAAGGGCTGCAGGAGAACCTGACCGAGGGCAGAAGATAATTTAAGACCTGACCCTTTAAGATGGTTTAACTTACTAAAAGTAAGATAATTTTTTAAGTCTGCATCATTTGAAGTGCAATCAAATCATTGTTCATTTATTTTAAAATGTTGTTAGTTAATTCTTTTTTATATAAGCCAAATTAAAGTCTTGCAATTCACCACCTCCTTTAAGAGACCGTCGATAAAAATAGTATGTCAACCCTAATATATTTTTTTGAAAATTAAATGCTGCAACTTTTAAATCCAATCCCACTTACACCAAATATTTCAAGTGATAATTCTTCAAACTTAAGTGAGGGTTTGTTAGACTTATTAGTTGCCCATTGAGCATTCAGATGTAAAATTCATAATTTGTAATTTAATTTCTAATTATTTATGGTTTAGAAATCATCATTATGTTCTAATTTGACAGGTTTATGGATTATTTATGAAAAAAATTACTTTTTGTGCCGATCAATTATTACTATTGATGGGTGTTGAGGATTGTGGCTTGAAAATGTCCCTAGAGCACAAGATACCTTGCAGGTACTTTATTGTCTTAAATGAGCTGTAATATAAAGTTATAAATATGATACAAACTCAAAATATAAAATATATAGTTAAGATATTACCAGACGCACAGCACTTGTTTATCATTGTAAACTATACTGCTAAGCAAAGTATTATGTGGGCATTGTCAGTATACGCACATTAAGTGAGCACTGTCTCTTAACAAAAATCTCCACAGGCCCAGATTTCATCACTTCCCCAATATCGGCTGTTCAACCAACTTTTGTAAAAATTCCCAGGATTGACTGTTTATTCAATTTTTTCATTCTTTCCAGTCTCAACTAATTAGTCAAATTTTCATGTCCTACCGAGTGGGTGGGATGTTCCTTACACTCGAAAGATTACCGATTTCGGTTACACTACCCAACCCCGACTGATCAAACTATACCGTTACACTTCCATATTCTAAGATTAACGTGTTCCTGTATTTTACAATAAGGAATAATTTAAATCTACACAGGCCTTGTAGAATTATGTTCAGAAACGTCTAGTAAGGTACCTTTTAATTTGTTCTATTCTATGACGTATCACAAACGAATTTTATTCCATTTACTTGGTTAGTTGGAAGAATACTTTTAAACTATCCTGATGTCTAAGATTGTGTAAATACATGTATTCCTGGTTATTGTCAAGTTTTTTCGGATTTTACAACCCTACTAATAGTTTTTATAAACGATTACATTTTTTCTTAATTTTTACCGCCTTGATTTGTCGAAAACCTTATACAGCTTCTTTAGTATCAACAGTTAAGTACATTTATATCACTACTCCAAGATTGGTTCAACCATTTTTATTTTATAAACGTTGACAACAGAAATAGTTGTTGTTCATATTTCTAGTTATGGGAACCCCAACTGATTCACTTCGCTCCCCAACCTCGCTGCTTACACAGTTGTTGTCGCATTACCAATAACGTGGTAAATTATTATTAACAGAATCAATTTTTAAACTAATTCTAATTGCTATGATAAACTAGGTATTAAATAATACTAACTAGGTTAGTAGATGTATACTTTTGGCCTTAAGGTGACCTGCAACAGTAGGGCTGAGGTTGATGTAATTGTATTCCAAAATTCAATTTTGTTAAAAGACTGGTGCTCTGATAATAATTTGTTATTAAATATGGATAAGATTAATGATGTATATTTTACTTATAATAGTTCTGTGATCAGAGATTCAGATAAATTTTCATTAAAATTCTTGGGCATCTGGCTAGAATCTAACCTGGACTGGAGTACACATGTAGATTATGTAACTAAAAAATTGTCTAAAGGTGTACTTGTAAAAATGTACTAAAAAATTGTTAAGGCGACTTAAATCTTGTATAAGGCCTGATGTTATTTTACATGTGTATTATGCTCAAATTCAAAGTATATTGTGTTACAGGATAATGGTATGGGGTAATAGTTGCCTTGCACACAAAATCCTAATATTGCAGAAAAGAATTGTTAGATTGTTAACTAATTCACCTTTCCGAGCTCATTGCAGACCTTTTTTTGAACAACTTGGAATCTTAATTTTCCCGTCCTTATATGTTTTAAGTGTACTTTGCCATGTTCTTAATAATATTGATATATTCAAAACCAATAGTCATTTCCATAGCTATAATACTAGAAACAAAAATTGTTTATGACTGAACAGTATCATTATAGCAAATCACAAAAAAATAATTTTCATATGTCAATTAAGTTGTATAACTCCATACCTAAAGAAATAAAAAATATGTCCTTTCTTTCTTTTAAAAATAAAGTTAAGCATATTTTAAACTGTGCATGCCTATATAAGATAGATGAATTTTTTGAAATCAACTGGAAATATTATATATAAATAGGTTATTATTAATTGTTTTGATTGTAAATTGAAATTTGTTATTTAATTTTTAGAACATGCTTGTACTGTTATACTGTAATGACTTAGAATATGTTATTTGTATGTTATATATGTATATCTATTTTCTATCTTATACTTGACGATGTCGATGCATTTTTTGTATTGTTTATGACTAATAAACTCTTAATGTCTTAATGTCTTTTCTATTACTATACAATTTATATTGTTTAAAAAATGCTCTATTCATTAAATAATGTTGTATCTTATTTTGTGTGCTTCTTATCATTGGGTTTTTGTTTTCAGTATGATATAATTGTTTGTTATACATAACATGGCAACTCTATACTGAAGTTAGTTCAAGTAAATTCAATTATCACTAAAGAAATTCTTAAGAGATACTGAAATAAAAATAGTAATGCGTTAAACTGTTTTCTCTCTTTCTATCAATATAATAAACTGGCAGGTGAAGTTAGAGTAATAATTTTAAAAAATACTTAAGGAGCTGATAAATCCAGTTTATTATAATCCGAACAGGGAAGTGAAAGTTTACTTTTAATCATGAATTATTGTGAATAATAGTGCTTTTAAACCCTCTTTTATTTATTTTAGATTTTTGGAAGCTCTTTATATTAAAAATATTTATAATTTCAAAATAAATTGCTCTTGGAAATGCTAATAATTCAATGTTTTATTCGATAAGGTTTGTCGTTGTCAAATACAACAGCACCAGACCAAATCATAACATAATATCTGGGTTTTTTATATTTCTATTTGACTAAAAAAATTCATCAAATAAAAATTAGCATCATTAGAATTCTGAGGACCAATTACTTTAAGTTATAGTCTTTTAATTATTTGTAAATTAGGCCAATAAAAAGGAATCTATACTACATAATTGAAGCAGACGAAGTTTATACCAATAATTTAAAACTATACTTTGTGATGTATTTTGATTAATATTATATCATCACTATTATACAAAAATTGATAGAAAAAGTAATTTTATTAGTTTAAAAATGCTGAAAAAACGAATTATTTTCAAAACTTAAGTTATTTGGCTGAGTCCAAATGTTTTCCTTGTGTTAATTTTGTACGATTTTGAAAACATTATAATTTAATTTAAAATGTATTATTATTGTTTGAAATTGAAATTGAAACTAAATTCCAAATTATTCCATTACATTTTTAAAACTGAAATTACGATTGCTTTACGTTTAATTCATAATGTTATAGGAAATTATGAAAAGTTTAGCATTAAAAGAATATATAGAAATTACCATAACATTTGTTTAAGGACGTGTTTATGTATAATTTGCAAAAGGAATTATATTTACTTTTTTATTCAGCGTGGTGTCTAATTATGACGGCATTGCTATTGAAAGCCTAATATAGTACAGATTTTAAATATTGGTTTAACATTGTTTGATTCAAATATTTATTTCAGTAATTAAAATATTTAATAAAAGATATAGTTTTTTCAAGAATTTAACATCTTCAATAAGGACGTTTGATTATTAAATATTTCTGATACCATCAATATTTTTTTCAGAAATACGGAGTGTCCAATGGCGATTATTTAATGATAAGTATAAACGTCATACTAAATTAAATATACATAAATAGTAAGGGGTTCTTCAGCGCATCTATATATCTGGAACATTAGTTTCAATAAATATCCTTAGGATCATTTAATTTTCATACGATATTACGTTATTAAAACTTTATGTATGGACAAAGTATTTCGTATATGTTTTACTAAATGCATGAATAACAGTTTCTTATTACAAAATTAATTGAAACTCCGTAGGCATGTAAAGCACGTTAGTTGACACACGAAGAGTTTCGCGAGAAATAGCAATTAATTTTGTAAGTCTGGTCTGAGTTTAATAGGAGAAAGTTTGAGACAGCCCAGTCACTGTTCCAACTTTGGTCGATTACCCAGCCGGCGTGGCGTGCTCAGGAATTCTTACACTAAACAAACCTACAAGAAACATTAATCATCTATGTTTACCTCTTGGAGTGAAGAAGTATGTAAACCACTTATATCCTATATCTCAGTAAAGTTATTTCGATAAATGTCACGATGAAAAGTTTTAAATAGTCGTACTTTTTATTTTTACAAATAATTAATTTTCATTGAAATGTTATTTTCGGCATTACGTTTTTTATAACTAGTATAGTTGCTAAAGATTCACAACACTTCAAGTTTGTTTAAAAACAAATACTTAACATTTTGGAAATCTTCCTAACATTTTCCAGTCATTAGTTTCTTAATAAGCACCAGTGTTTGGTAGAAATACAACACAAGTGAAGACAACATAAATGTATTACAATATGCAGGGTGAACAAAATATGGAAACGCTTTCGCAACAACGTTATTTTTTCCATAGATAATTTAACAGTTTAGCTTTTTTTTAACTTCTGTTCCATAAAGTATTATTTTGTATCATAATTTACTTACATGCGTTAAATAGCGGAGGAATAATTTGTTCTAATTAGTTACTTTAAATTCAAATGAGCGCTATTTGGAAAGAATAAACCTTTCGAAGTCCGGTTTGCGGTAGTTAATTTCTCTCAAGTAGACCTTTTATTTGATACCAAACTCTATCTAGACTTACATAGAATATTTGCGCTTAACTCCTCGTGGGCCTTCCCACTGAAAAGATTAAATGTGGCTTATGGCGTTAAAAAGTATATTCTTTGTAACCATGATCATGTACAAGATTAGCTTTTACACGTGAAGTCATACAATAGTTGTGAAAGCGTTTCCATATTTGTCCCACCCTGTATGCTTAAAATGAACAAGTACGAGTATCGTGGTAACCAATTTCAACTTCCTCAGAACAAAGTAATTTACAAAAGAATGAGTTTGGTGTACAGTTACGCTACCAACCAAGACAAGTGTTAGTATGTACGGTAAGTAACTCTGTATACCAGTCTCATTCCTTTGTCAATACCTTGCTCTGAAGATGGTAAACGTGGTTTACTGAAGACGATTATCATAATATTTCTATATTTCGTTTTTATATCGGAATATATTTGTGTGGTGTGCTATTAACTTACATTGTACAGTATAATGTAAGATCATTCTAAAATGATACCTTTTAGTGATAACACATCATTTATCATTTTAGCATCTTCTTATTTTTTAGAAATACTTATTATTTGTAAGCTTAATGTCGTCATATATCCCCAAACATTATAACTACAAAAGTATACATAAATTATATTTTGTACATGATTTTTTAATTCAAGTTTTTCAAATATACAACTTATAGTGTGTAACTTTTGTTTCATGTATTTTTCTTATATTATTATCCATATATTACCTATTATTGTAAACATAATCAAAACTATTGTATAGTTTTGTATTGTATTGTATATTACTATTGTATTGTATATTAATTATGTACACTAGAAAATTGAACATACTATGAAAACTTATATATGCTATAATATTTTATGAAAAATATATTATTGCTTATAATAAGTACATTTATTTTGCTTCAGACACTTGAATATAAAATTATAGTTCATGGAATTGATAGGATCCTGTTTTTATGATATTATGGGAAATTGGAGGTATATCAATAAAAAACAACTTTCAATGTAATTTCCAGTTAATATATAGTTGTATCAATAATAATGCTACTAACTTCTAAGCAATGTTTCTTTAAAGTTAAACCATTCATTTTCCCATCATTAAATATATTTATTTTTATTTGTAATTTTATCGATAGTAAATTACATTGCAATCGATTGTATTTTCTTTAGTTCAAAGCATTGTGCTTGGTAATATAACATGCATTTAAGTACACATGAAACTAATAAAAACAAAGTATAGTACTTTTACTATATTTTGTTTTTGTTGGGTTTTTTTAATGGCCTTTGCTCCTTTTAAAAGATGGTATGTTATTAGACATTTTGCCCGCAATATACAAGTTTAAAATTTAAGAGGATTATTATCATATATTAGTATACTTACTATTAGTAATATTTCGAGTTACTGGTTGTTTTTTAATGAGTTAATTTTACCCTAGGTGTACAATAGTTTACATTATATAACGTTGGGATACCAACAATTCATCATAAAAATATAAATATATTTACTTTTTATATTTTGCTTTATTAGATTAAGACTATTAATTAAACTACATTCTATCATATTTTTTTTCCTTTTCAATTTTAGTTTCACTTATTTAGTATTTTTATATAACCTTTTATATTTTATTTTATATAACCTTGCACCAACAATATTTTATTAATTATATATATTTCAGAAATATATATTGCCCAATATTTTATATTATTTTATAAGTAACAATTAATTGGTAATCCTCTTTAACTGGGTTGAAATAATTGTTGTATGGTTCATCCTAAAAGTAATAATTTCAGTTCTCTCTTTTATAATTTATTAATGTTTTTTTAACCGGCCAAATTTATAGCTATATTTTAGCACGTTTAAATCGTAAATTATTCCATTCCAAAGCACTTCATTTTGTTGTCGCCTGCGTGAAAGATGACGCAAACATTTAAACAATGAGCGGGCAAAGTTGAGACTCCAACTTGTCACAAAGTTGGGAAACTTGGACAGTTCATAAGGATAACAAACAAGTTTGCTTTGTGGTCTGCGAAAACCTCGTTATTTTGTTATGCATACCATGCTCCCTGCAGAAATATACAAACCAGTGTTGACATAAAGACACTCCTGTCTCATAACATGGCCAGATTCTTGAAAACAACGTATATGTTTGATACCTTTAACTGTTGTGCTAGATTTATTTTCCAAATATTGGATCTTTTTAAACTTATGAAATAGTTTTAGTAATTTCATTCCTGTGTTTTTTCTTAGAGATCTCATAAATACTATTTACAATATATATAATTTATTGAAATGTTTTTGGAATTCCTAAATGAATAATTATGAGTAATATACGAGTATTTCGTTTACAATTACGAAATTCACCAGTTCAATGGTGTTCACAATACGTAACATAATTATTTAGTATAGTGGTGAGTTTGTTAGTAGATACTTATGTACAAATAAATTGGATCCCGCATGTTCTATTAAAAGGATTTTATATTTTAATAAGATTTAAAAAATTACCTAATTTAAAATTTTGTCAAAGGACGATATGTAAAAATAATATGTAACTGAGAAATTTTTAGTTTCAATGGACTGTGAGTCCCTCTAATTTTATGGGCTTACCCAAAGAAAATAAATAAGACTAGACCATTTATAATTAAAATACCATGTTTTTAACGACAAATTGTCAAAATAATCGTATTTTAAACTCTATTAAATATCAAATAGTACAGTAAAATTTAGTTTAGTAGAAAATATAGCTTTAGATTTGTATACAGTATTGTATTATTATGTTAAAGGTTAAATCGTAAAATTGTTCAATATGTATGCACATAATTAGGTAATGAAAATTGAACGCTCTTTTTCAAACATTTTATCATATAAATATTAAATTTTGAAGGTATTATGTAAAAGAGTTTGTACTCTAAAGTAATATTTAAATAATATTTTCAATCAATCCAATATGTAATAAATAATTTATTCTAAATAAGATATATTATATTTTCTTTGTAACTCTCCGGCAAATTTTCCTTTCGAACAAAGGATTCGTTTTCCGATCCGTTTTAGCAAGTTTGATTTACAATATTCGTTTCATTCTAATCATTGTTACATATCTGAACTACAGTAGAGATTACTAAAGTTGACATTCACCTGATGTTGTGATTATCAGGAGTAAGTGGGAATCCATGTGTCAGGGGTGCGAGTACACAGCACAGCACTCGCGCACTCTACACAGCCCCGCACCGTACTAACTGGAGTCACAGCATCCCTCGTGACACGCGCAGACGCCATCCACCCTCTGGCCCACCCTCCCCGCTCACCCCTTCGGCACAGAGTAGTACACGTACGTACTCACCTGGTCTATGGCTACATTGAACATCCACCATTGTTTAGCTCCGTCATTGCACTACTGTTACTTTATAAACAAACTTCTCGCCAAACTCAGAGTGAATTAAACCCCACTGTCCTTACCCCTACACCTCTCCCTCCCAACTAACTCAATAGTTTCACTTAAACCAGAAAGTGCAGAGTTATTAAAAGCATCCTTAATTTTCTTTTTTTTTCTTAAACATGTATCTTTATTAGCCTTAAAACTCCAATTCCTAAAATTTATGAGAACTAGGGGTTTATGTCAGTGAAGTTATATTATCTTAAGGCAGGATTACTTTATGAGAACTAAAACACTATATACAATTCGGATAACTGTCAACATTTATTTAAAAGTATATAATTTAAGTTAATATATACTTTAGTTACAAACATATATTGAAATATATTTAGTGCTAAAATAATAGATAAGTATAGGGTTCAAAACACATATAATATAATGTTCAAAATTTACATATAAAGTAGAGCCTTCAACGTTAACAGGCCATGATTACGTCGGATTAGAGAAACTTGTCGGATACTAGGGAACTATGGTACAAACTCTAAGTAGTCATAGTGAATGAGTTTTACTAAGGATTTGCAGTACAGTACCGCCTTAGCAATAACACTTGTTCAGATTGTATAAAAAAGGAATTAATTTATGGAGAACATTTTTTTAAAAACAAACATCTTCGTACAATACCCTACTAAAATTACTTCACCGTAATAAATAAAACTACAGCATAAACGTTCATAACTCATTACAAGCTGGCATTGGCTTCTTTAAAAATGTCATCAATTTTTAGCTCAATAAAATTACTAATTATGAGTTTCAAGATCATTATTGCAACTAGATATAATCCTTTTCAAAGTATGAACTACTGTCCGCGCAGAAATTATGGATACTTGAGTTCACGATACCATATCTCCGAAACGGTCCGTTCGATTTTAACGAAAGACCTATCAAATTAAAGGAAATATTGTCAATTTTTATACTACGAAGTTTCGATTCTTTACGTAGCTTTTTATAATTTATAAGACGGAAAAAGTGGAAAATATCGGCATTTTTCACAATCTTTTTGGAAATCTCAACTTAAGGCAATTATTAAAAAATATCTATTAAACGTATCAGCTTCAAATGTTAATAGCTTATATGAAGGTTACTTACAAACACTTTTGTAGAGTTTCATAATTTTAACGTTATTATTTTTTATGTTCTTGTAAATTTTGTAAACCTTTGTTAACTTTGTTATCTTGGGTTTAAAATTCCCGCTCAAAACAGTGTTTTGACTATCAATTGATTATATGAACGAAAAATATAGTGTCTACAGAATATGATGTAATAGTGATTTGTGATGAATTTATATTTGTTAAACGTTTTTATTCCCGCGCGAGGGGCTGGTACGCAGGGAAACGCGCCGGGGATGGCTCGGGTTCTCCCACAAAACGAGTGCGATGTTGCCGTTCGGTGCACACAGAGGTTAATGACAGGGTGAAGTTTGCTAGTTTAAGGGAAGGTTGGTCTGAGTCACCAACCCGTTCTATAGCATTCCGGCAACATCGCACTCGTTTTGTGGGAGAACCCGAGCCATCCCCGGCGCGTTTCCCTGCGTACCAGCCCCTCGCGCGGGAATAAAAACGGTTAACAAATATAAATTCATCACAAATCACTATTACATCATATTCTGTAGACACTATATTTTTCGTTCATACAATCAATTGATAGTCAAAACACTGTTTTGAGCGGGAATTTTAAACCCAAGATAACAAAGTTAACAAAGGTTTACAAAATTTACAAGAACATAAAAAATAATAACGTTAAAATTATGAAACTCTACAAAAGTGTTTGTAAGTAACCTTCATATAAGCTATCAAAATTTGAAGCTGATACGTTTAATAGATATTTTTTAATAATTGCCCTAAGTTGAGATTTCCAAAAAGATTGTGAAAAATGCCGATATTTTCCACTTTTTCCGTCTTATAAATTATAAAAAGCTACGTAAAAAATCGAAACTTCGTAGTATAAAAATTGACAATATTTCCTTTAATTTGATAGGTCTTTCGTTAAAATCGAACGGACCGTTTCGGAGATATGGTATCGTGAACTCGAGTATCCATAATTTCTGCGCGGACAGTAGGTAGTCAAATTTGAACGAGAATTATAATAACCACATATATGTCACTATTGATTTACCTGTAGAAAATAAATAACTTACCCACCCGCCTACCCGTACACTTACAGTGGTATTGACCAACCCGCCCACCTGTTCACATACAGAGGTATTGACCAACCCGCACACCCGTTCACGTACAGCACTATTGGCCTATCCGCCCACCCTTACACTTACATTACAGGTCCATCCCATACACGTACAGGCGTATTGACCAACCCGCTCACCCGTTCACGTACAGAGGTATTGACCAACCCGCCCACCCGTACACGTACAGAGGTATTTGACCAACCCGCACACCCGTTCACGTACAGCACTATTGGCCTATCCGCCCATCCTTACACGTACATTACAGGCCCATCCCATACTCGTACAGGCGTATTGACCCACCCACCAACCTGTACATATACTGTGGTATTGACCTAACTGGCCACCCGGACACGTACAGCACTATTGGCCTATCCGCCCATCCCATACTCGTACAGGCGTATTGACCCACTCACCAACCTGTACATGTACAGAGGTATTGACCCACCCACCAACCTGTACATATACTCTGGTATTGACCTAACTGGCCACCCGTACACGTACAGCACTATTGGCCTATCCGCCCATCCTTACACGTACATTACAGGTCCATCCCATACTCGAAAAGTTGTATTGACCCACCCACCAACCTGTACATGTACAGAGGTATTGACCCACCCACCAACCTGTACATGTACTGTGGTATTGGCCTAACCGCCACCCGTACACGTACAGCGCTATTGGCCTATGCGCCCATCCTTACACGTACAGTACAGGCCCATCCCATACACGTACAGAGGTATTGACCCACCCACCAACCTTTACATGTACAGAGGTATTGACCCACCCACCACCCTGTACACTGTGGTATTGGCCTAACCGGTCACTCACACACGTACAGCGCTATTGGCCTATCCGCCCATCCTTACACGTACAGTACAGGCCCATCCTATACACGTAAGCTTACATAGGTATTGACCACACCAACCTGTACATGTACTGTGGTATTGACCTAACCGGCCACTCGTACACGTACAGAGGTATTGACCCACTCGCCCACGCGTACAGTAGTATTGGTATTAATTTGTAATGCACTTACTGATATATTTTCACCACAATAATAACTAGTTAATTACATCAAATACCCATAGCTATAAACCATTAACTTAAGAGTGTAAAATTGATACAGTTTGTTCATATTTTCTCACTACAAGTATGTTTTGTTTTTTAACAGATTATTATTTAATAATTATTATGGTACAAAATTTCATAAATCATAACAATAAATAGATTTAGAAAATTAGTTCTTTTAATTTATGTGAAAAGATCATAATTTGATGAACTCCAGTTATTATTCCCTTTCATATCACTACATAATTTTCTATTGAAACAGTGTATAAAATTAGTTCATAGTTACAGTTTAATATGTCAAAGAACAACTCTGTGCGTAACATCACCGTACGTGTATGGGTGGGTCAACCACTGTAAGTGTACGGGTAGGTCAACACCACCATACGTGTATGGGTGGGTCAATACCACTGTAAGTGTACGGGTAGGTCAACACCACCATACGTGTATGGGTGGGTCAATACTACTGTAAGTGTACGGGTGGGTCAACACCACCGTACGTGTATGGGTGGGGGGTCAACACCACCATACGTGTATGGGTGGGTCAATACCACTGTAAGTGTACGGGTAGGTCAACACCACCGTACGTGTATGGGTGGGTCAATACCACTGTAAGTGTACGGGTGGGTCAACACCACCGTACGTGTATGGGTGGGTCAACACCACCGTACGTGTATGGGTGGGTCAATACCACTGTAAGTGTACGGGTGGGTCAACACCACCGTACGTGTATGGGTGTGTCAATACTACTGTAAGTGTACGGGTGGGTCAACACCACCGTACGTTTATGGGTGGGTCAACACCACCGTACGTGTATGGGTGGGTCGATCAAAGGTTCTATAGAGGTGTAAAGGTTGACAACTGTAGTTTTATTTAAATTAACGGTAATATGTTTCCATATTTACTTAACTATGTAGAAAGACAAGTACATATCAACAAGTGTTCTCTTTTTACAGCCTAGACTTGTGGCTAAGAGAGAATATAGACTGTACCTGAGATCCTAAATAAATAAAATAAGCGAAATAGTTAGCAAACATTATAACATTATGGAATTTTCACCCAGACTACATATTGCTTAATAGCCACACTAACATTTACATTGACGGGTCATAGACATTAATTGAACGAATATAGGTACAGAGATACTAGAGAAACCTTTCTAAATAACCATTCACCTCAGTAATGTTCGTTCGTTTTGCTGCTTGGACAGATATACGACAGTTTTCCTTCTTTCATTTATATCAGACACCTTGATGTCTTTAAGGACTACACAAATGAAAACATAAATTACCCCTCATAATAATCTGGTTTACGTTTCTTAAATATGACTGAGGTTAAAACTTCTACTACTTCTGTCCTTTTTCTTACTCTTTCTACCACACAACTTGATGTGGACATGTCAAGTTTTGTAATAGTAGCTTATTTGTTACTCATGGATGTAACTGCACGTAAATAAGAGAGAATATTTCAATTAGTGTCGTTTGATATCGATAATGCAAGAGTACTAATATTATTGTTAGTATTCACTTTTGAGATACCAACACAACTCGTGCATATTTTAAGACGTGAGTTTAGGATGAGTATGGATGATCTTTGTAGTATTGTTCCTAACTGAGTTCCACTTTGTTTAGAAAGGACAATATATTAAGACATGAGTTTAGGATGAGTATGGATGATCTTTGTAGTATTGTTCCTAACTGAGTTCCACTTTGTTTACAAAGGACAATATATTAAGACATGAGTTTTGGATGAGTATGGATGATCTTTGTAGTATTGTTCCTAACTGAGTTCCACTTTGTTTAGAAAGGACAATATATTAAGACATAAGTTTAGGATGAGTATGGATGATCTTTGTAGTATTGTTCCTAACTGAGTTCCACTTTGTTTAGAAAAGACAATATATTAAGACATGAGTTTAGGATGAGTATGGATGATCTTTGTAGTATTGTTCCTAACTGAGTTCCACTTTGTTTAGAAAGGACAATATATTAAGACATAAGTTTAGGATGAGTATGGATGATCTTTGTAGTATTGTTCCTAACTGAGTTCCACTTTGTTTAGAAAGGACAATATATTAAGACATAAGTTTAGGATGAGTATGGATGATCTTTGTAGTATTGTTCCTAACTGAGTTCCACTTAGTTTAGAAAGGACAATGTATTAAGACATGAGTTTAGGATGAGTATGGATGATCTTTGTAGTATTGTTCCTAACTGAGTTCCACTTTGTTTAGAAAGGACAATATATTAAGACATGAGTTTAGGATGAGTATGGATGATCTTTGTAGTATTGTTCCTAACTGAGTTCCACTTTGTTTAGAAAGGACAATATATTAAGACATAAGTTTAGGATGAGTATGGATGATCTTTGTAGTATTGTTCCTAACTGAGTTCCACTTTGTTTAAAAAGGACAATATATTAAGACATAAGTTTAGGATGAGTATGGATGATCTTTGTAGTATTGTTCCTAACTGAGTTCCACTTTGTTTAGAAAGGACAATATATTAAGACATAAGTTTAGGATGAGTATGGATGATCTTTGTAGTATTGTTCCTAACTGAGTTCCACTTTGTTTAGAAAGGACAATATATTAAGACATAAGTTTAGGATGAGTATGGATGATCTTTGTAGTATTGTTCCTAACTGAGTTCCACTTTGTTTAGAAAGGACAATATATTAAGACATAAGTTTAGGATGAGTATGGATGATCTTTGTTGTATTGTTCCTAACTGAGTTCCACTTTGTTTTGAAAGTACAATATATTAAGACATGAGTTTAGGATGAGTATGGATGATCTTTGTAGTATTGTTCCTAACTGAGTTCCTCTTTGTTTAGAAAGGACAATATATTAAGACATAAGTTTAGGATGAGTATGCATGATCTTTGTAGTATTGTTCCTAACTGAGTTCCACTTTGTTTAGAAAGGACAATATATTAAGACATAAGTTTAGGATGAGTATGGATGATCTTTGTAGTATTGTTCCTAACTGAGTTCCACTTTGTTTAGAAAGTACAATATATTAAGACATGAGTTTAGGATGAGTATGGATGATCTTTGTAGTATTGTTCCTAACTAAATTCCACTTAGTTTAGAAAGGACAATATATTAAAAGCCCAATAGTCGTTACAACTAAGGTTTACTTGGAATCGGAACCACGCAGTGTTAGTCTTATTTTTGTATAATTAATAAGTCTGATATTTAGTCGTATTCTCTACAAAACTCCGGACCCTGACTACCAACAAACGCGGACACCTTAGATCTCCCTAGTAGTAGTGTCTCCATTAATGGCAACAGTTGAGTGGACACTAAGTCGGTATTAAAAGAATAAAATCAAAGAACCTACCACCTAAATCTGCACAACCTTCAAGTATCTGGATTACAGCTCTGCGCCACTATGGTACTGATGTATTTATTTATGAGGGAAGATCTAAGATGATTCTGAGTGGCGATTTACTATTATTATTAGAGAAACAATAACAATAACAATCACTACCACTCCCCCCTCCCCCAGACAAATTAATTTACAATTTACAAAATGCAAATTGTACTAATATAAGAAGCTGGTCAAATTAGACAAAAATTGAAACACCAAAATTTAACCATTAGTTACTATCCGACCCATGGTTACTAACAGCCTGCGAACAGCGCATGCGTGACAGATCCTGTTCTCCACCACGCACTGTCATACGTTCTTGGTACAGGCATGGATCTGTCATTACACATTGATCCCACCTGCCAAAGTGTTTACATTGGATCTGTTCTTGTATTACCTAATCAACTGAGTTGTATTAAAGAATTCTTAGTGGTTTTAATGATAGATTAGCTGCCAGTTTCACCAACTGAAGTGCTAGCACATTACATTTGTTCTAACAATAGTTTAAATATTTTACCATTATTAATTAAATATGTTTTGTACGTGACTTTACTTTGCAGCCTACTACCACTGAAGGGGAATTGTGATGGGAGAAGTAAACATTCTCTCTCATTCTCTCTCCTCTACGCACCATTTATTTGGGGTTATGACTATCAATCGATATTATTAATATTATCATGAAATATGATAATATTTTGTACTGAAATAAAACTGGCTGTCATGTAAATCATTTATACTATTTTATTTAATTTAGTAGAATTATTAGCAAAAACAATTAGTAATTTCTTTTTAAAAATGGTTTGACAATATGTATTTTAACCACTGTTACAGAACAATACTAAATATAAACTAAGAAATCGGATCGTGTACAAGTTTACATACCAAGTCATCTAAAATAATGGAAGGGATGACGATTAAGGAAAGGCCCCATTAGCCGAACAAAAGCCCCTAACAGCCAGCTGTGAAAAGCTAGGGAACACAAAAGCCCTAAGTGGCGCCGCTCCGAGCACAATCGCAGGACAATGTGACGCTGACATTCGATAATCGTCCTTAAGGAACAGTTTTATGATGAGGACCAATGTTAATCGCCTTCATCTAAACTTTTTCTTTATCATTTTCTCTTCTCTAAAAGTTGTACAACTAAAAATGGTTTTTACATAAAACTGCTTGGTTTGGTAGTAAATTACATTTTAAACGATTTCAGATCCATTAATATTCAATAAGTATGGAGAGGGATAATCATTTTTCTAACTTCCTTAAGGGTGTCCATCCAGGCGCCCAAGTGAGCACTCCTAGGGATTAGTTATAGCGACACCGCAACTGTCGCTAGGAGTAGTAGAGAGTTACCTCACTAACATACATACAGCGTGCTTTCACCCCCTCTCTCTCCTTCACTGACCCCAAATGCCCCACCTTAAAAATGTTTCAAGACCACTTAGTTCCCCAATTCATAGTTAACTCTAGAAATTATGTTATCTATATTTAAATTTCAACTCAACATTTGCAAAAGTGTCATTTTTAAATAATTGGCTACACTTAAAAGTATCATGCAAGTTTTACGTAGCATTGATAACTATCCGGATGAAAATGCCATGCAGACAATCCTAAAACAACTAAATAATTTGTACAAAATGTTATTTTTATATTTATATATTCAATAAAAACTCATTAATTATGAGAGATGCTTTCTTTTTACAAACTGAGATATTTTTTAAAATCGAGTTAAAACACATTTTTATAAAATCATAACCGCACGTTTTTTAATGAACTATTTACCATTAATTTTCCTTTTCTTTTACTTGAAGGAAATCAGTTGTTAGAATTTATATAGTACTATGGGAAGAGTATTCGATTACGATAGATTTAAGTAGTAAATTATATTTATACTGAAATATTAATACAAAAAAGTGTATAGTAGTTCAAAACCACTGTAAAAACCTCAGATCATAATCCATTTCATTTCACTTACTTTCTGCTAT
>JAQJVL010000696.1:185000-200000 GCA_035578905.1 Stictocephala bisonia | reverse complement strand
GAACACTACTAGAGAAGTCTGGGGTGTCCATGTTGGGTGGTGATCATTGTGCGGATGTTGTGTAGGGGGGATAACTGAGAACCAGCACTACGTGGTTCGGATCCCACGTAAAGCTATAGGTCCCTTAGTTGCCCTGGCTGTTGGGCTATTAATAAATTGCCCTTTCTGAGGAACAGTTGAACTCAGTTTGTAACCAGACTACTTTCATCCACACTCATCCTACACTCATATAACAATCCATATTCGCCTTAAAATATAAACAACGTTATGACGGCGTCTCATATGTAAGAATGTAAGAACATATTAAAATTTACCTTTAATTTTTTTAATTTCTGAAAATAATATTTCAAACATACTATTATTTATTTTTATCTGTGGCTAAAAAACTAAAGAGAAATATGTATAATATACTTTCATAACTAAATTTGCTATTTCAAGTAGTAAATTGTCTTTTTTATAAAATGCTCACTTCTAGTACCAGTCTTATTTATTTTAAGTAATATAGTATTGGATGACTTTTTTATGCAGTTTATAAGTTTCCAATTTACACTTGAACGTTGAATGGTCCCTTTAGGGATATTTTTCTTTAACTTAAGAGGCCAGCTAGAAGTATTTTTGAAAAAAATCTGTTGAAACTACTGTACTCGTATATTGTTAATGTCAATTAAAATATTCGAGTAATTGATTATTAGGGGTTGTTTCAACTGACTTGCTGATATTGTTAAAATGTTATCACATATCATTTAAAACCTGCATACTACATAGTAATGTTATATTTAATTGCTTCCATTTACACCAAGGGAAAGAAAGAGGACAAACCGTATAAGAGGAGGTAGAACTGTTTCCCCCAGTAATGTGGCCCCAGGGAAATTGTCTCGTTGTAAAATGCAGACTCAACTTGTAGACTGCTCTCGGTAAGATCTAAGGACTTAAAACATTTGTTAGATGTTATTACAAAAGAGGCAAGTAAGCTTAGTCATTTATTGTGTACTAACAGTTAAAATAATTCACAATCTAATATTCATTTGGGCTATTTTAAATGTTTAGATTAAAGAAGTTTTAAAGCAGATTTACTATTGTTGTTATTATTTATTGAAACACCTTCAGTCAGAGGCGCCCCAGTAACCTGCCAACCACTCCCTTAAGAAGCCGATCGTGGAGTAATGGGTGAATTAGTGAGGTGAGTGTAGATGAAAGATCGCAGTAATAGTTGTTAACCAAGGTTGACAGTTCCTCAGAAAGATCTATTTATTAATAGCCCGATAGCCTATTAATAAACCGAGGAACCTAAAGCTTTTCGTGAACTCCAGACCACGTAGTACTGGTCTAATTTTCAGCTAACTGACAAGCCTGGTACTCAGTTCTCTCCGCTACACAGCATCTGAACCCTGACTACGACCTAAAATTGACACTTCAGACCTCACTAATAATAATAATTTATTTATTTTCAGAATATACAATAGAACATAATAGTTAATAAGAAAATAAATTAATATTTATACATAGTAAATAATTAAATTATATCATAGATCTACAACAACAACTATATATAATAGTACTGAGCTGTACTAATTGTGTCAATACCAAAATGAACAGTTCAGCGGACGCTTTGTGGGTATTAAGAGGACCAAGCATAGAACGTATCGGCTACCATCTCCCCTGTACTTTGTTCCCAAGTAGCTGGGTTACAGCACTGAGTACACACTCACAGCTTCAAGCACAGCTTCAATGATATTTTAAGGCCGTGCTTACCACCAACTTACTCAAACAGTTCCTAACAATGTTCCTGTCACCAGCCACAAGTAAATAACTCGTGACGGACTGATCAACCTGAACAGATCGCTCTAACACTCGGAAGGGACGTATTTCGGATACTTTGCAGGTGAGATTAGAAATATCCATGTTCATTAGAAAGCTTGTAGAGGTTTTACACAATCTCAGCATATTTCCAATTCAACCAAGGCTCGATGCCCGTGATGGGCAGGGGACATATTTCAGATACTTGCAGGCAAGATTTAAGTACCCATTCACATTACAAAGTGTTTTGAGGTATTAATCTCACAAGTCATTCCGTAGCTTCATCCTAGAACTTCTGCACGTTTTAGGGGTGCGGCCCATCTCCCATTCCTGAACCACACCTCATCGGAGGACAACATAGCTTCACTCTTTCACCAGGAAGCCGTCAGGACGACGATCACGAGCATTGCTGGTTTAGTTAAATACGCTGGTTCTACCCTTTCTACTGTATTTGTGTCATCTTCTTCGGGTGTTAGTTTCTGTTGAGCACAACTACTCAGATTTCTATACCTCACAGTCCATCATCAGACCTGCAGCTCAGACATCAACAGACGATAATTGTCTCCCTTCAATAACCATCTATTCAGAGCCACCAGAGCTGTCCTTATCAGCCTTTTCCAACATTTGCAAGATATTCTCCCAGTATACTACCGATCAGATAACCCAAATTATCTAAACTATTTATCTGCTTAATTCTCTGTCATTGTTTATAGTTTACCTTTATTACGTTCTTAAATTACTCTATTTTTGGAGTAACACATTAGTGTGTATTTAAACTCCTGAAAGCGTTCGAAATTATTGTCATTTTGTATGTAAAAGTCAATATGTAATTTTAAACGTGTTACTATGAAGCAGCCACAAACTTGACCAGTCTTATATCTGATACCAATCCGGTGGCTACACACAACTGATCCTAATTCAATTCCCTTTGTTTCAATGAAGTTTTCTCCCATTCCCCTCCCATGATTCGGAAATAACGCTCGGCTATTGATCGAACTAGGTTGCAAAACACAAGGAGGCTCGTTTTTTCAGGGGTGGGAAACCATCTTAATTTGACACTGTTTTCTAATAAAAGTAATATCTTTATGTATTTGCAACACAAAGTATTTAAAATACAGTTTTATATAAATTTTATTTATTAGATACCTATTTCTAAATTATTGAGCATTTTATTCTGCATACAGCTCCAAAATAGGTAGTTTTTACATCTATTTATAGTAAAGTTTATGAGCCATATACTTCGAAACATTTTTAGACAATTCATTCAGACACTTTTCCTCATATGTTTGGCAAGTTATGAGTCAAATATTTCAAAGATATTATACAATTAAAATTCCTTAAGGGCTTGGTGTGGTCTATGAAGATGTTTGACCATACAACATCTTTATGGTACATATAAAATATTTATCGTGAATAAAGAGAGACATTAAATATGAATATAGCAAGCAATGTTCTTAAATAACTCTTTAAAAATACATGGTATAGCTATGGAACATAACTAAAGTTTGAATGAGTTCAATATTTGGTTTTCATGTCCCTAAAAGGGATAAATTATTCAATGTTTTGTTTTTAGATTTTTTAATCAATTTCAACAGTCATATTTCGTCTAAAGTACAGTGAATTCTCTACAGTGGAGGGCTGATTGACGTTGTTTTATTGTTACGTATAGTAATAGAAATCAATAATATATGAGAGCCATATATTTAGAGGTTCAAAACGTATGCCTAATGTTCATTCTTGCTCATGGATCAAATGTCAATGTACATTATGTTCATTTTAATTAACCTTAAATTCTTCATATTATCTGAGGTTGTGATCATGTTTAAACTATCTTTTGCTATTATAATTTTATTTGTAATGATTATTTTAGGATTTTTAAATCAACATTAAATCAGTATTTTTATGTAATAAAAATAAAAATAAATTTTAACTCGTATGGCAAAACAAACTAGTTTCATGTATTAACACTGTCTTGGTTTACAAACCGTTCGATTTACAATTTTGATTTTCAGATCAAAGGGAGCATTTTATATTCAGTCTTCCTTCTAACCGTAATTGGGTATCCTTGACAGTTTGAGATTCTCTGCATAATGAAGGCTGGGGGATTGGTCTGGAAATGTAGTAAAATATTTGTGTCTCGAGCTAAGACTGTGGCTTATAGCTATATAAGTTTTAATCACTTTTTATAAGATTATAACTTTAATTATTGAGCTTAAACGCTAACCGATAAATAAAACTAATCAATAGTGACCTTCAAAATAGTACCAGAGCCTATAATTAAAATATATATAATATAAATTTATTACAACCTAAAAGCTGTTTATTAGGGTTCTAAATCTTTATTAGAATTGTTTATTTTAATTGTTGTATGGAAAACCGTTAAACCTTACGTTTTTGAACATTTTTTATACTGTTTTGCACAAACTTCCCTGTATTTATTATTTGTTTTAACATTCAATTAATGTAAGCTAAAACATATTCTTCTCAAATATTATTTAAAAAGAGTTAATCGTTAATGCTATGAGATGTAATGGTTGTGTTATAAGGAGTGTATTGTTTGTAAATCTTAAAAGTGTTGTTTTCTTACGATCCTGCTCGTACGAATACTGATAGTGATATGTTCGTATGTTTATTGCAATATAGTAACACATTTGTATACAAATACAATATATCTAAGTGAATGAATTTTAATATATTTTATAAGAAAATAGGCATTTAATGATAAAATTAAAAAATCCTTATTCTAAAATATATATTTGTACTATCGTGATAGTATTTTGAAGCCATTTTGAAGCTCACGTTGTTTTGATGGTACGCCAAGCCCTCAAAACAAAAATGGGGTTGTCATAGCAGGTGAGGGGAACTATGGCATAATTTGGTATCTCTTCTCACTAAAAGCCAAACGAAATCAAAAACATTAATAATCTAAAGTCACCTCTAAAGATTATGTCACTTCATTAAAATATGTCAATATTTCAACGAAAATTATCAACAGTTTAATCGACGAGAGTAAAGGTCAAGTAATCCTCGCAGCCAATCATCCCTGTTCAGATATTGAGGGTTGTGGTACTGTAGCTGGGTATTGACGTACAGACGTGATTGAAAGCCGGTACTGTGTATTTGCTAATGCTTGAAACAGCATTCCACAGTTTGAAGCATACAAATTTACCCATTAGTGATTGCTTTTTATTTTAACTTTGAAAACATGGATTCTAGCTTGTGTCTATCATTTTTATTAAAATAATTAACAATATAAACCTTTAACATTTTGTAACTTTGAAAGCTTATTTTCTTCTGTCTTGTTCCTTTATATGGAGCGTATTGCTTAAACCATATACTTGTATGTACTTCCATTTGTCCTTTGAAAACAAACAATAGCTGCAGCCACACTCCACATACGACTAACCCCCACCCTTACACACTCTTATATAAACCCCTAACAGACAACGGCAAACCACAACCATCACCAACTACCGTCAGTCCACGAAACTTAATTTTAATATCTACTTACTAAGATTAAAGACTTTTTGTGTTATTGTTCGGAACTGTACTCCATTTTGTTAAATTTTAGATCAACTTTTTAAATGCATAGATTTGAACCACTATATTAGATTTAAACCATCCTTATTTTTATTTTGAAGCCACTAAAATGTGTATTTGATTCTCTTATCCTCAATAAGAAATAAATCAGTAAGATACATTGTTTAATTTCGTTCATTCTTAACCACCTCAATGGAGTAACAAGGGAAATCACTGTATTATTAGAAATTATATGTAACTGTACTTTATAGTTCAAAACTGAACCTTTACTTGTCTCATATATCACGTTTTTTCTTCTTCTTACAATGTACATAGGGATTATCAATCATAATATAGATAACTAGCAGAAAAAAGGTATTTCATATAGTAGTTACAATCTAATTCTGTATTGTCAGTAAGTTATAATCTATCACAAATGAACAATTAAAATAGTGCCATAAAGGTATTACACGCACGGACTTGCTCACAAACATATCCTCATCAGCATGCTTACGAGCAAGACCTCGCGTGTAATAGGGATTTGAAGACGTGGATATGTTGATGTGGACTTGCTCGTGAACGTCCGATCGGTTTGATATTTCGAAGTTGTCCGCGCGTGTAATAGGTCTATCAATGAGTCCACGTCAACATACCGTAGTGCGCATGCACGAATCCTTCAATCCAGACATCATCTCCCTGTTTGATTTCTGCCATCTGCGTAAACTATTATTGTTAATTTACCCGTTTGCTTCCAATTTACATCCTTTTTTCTATTTTTAGGTGTGTATTTTTTATTATATGGTTTATTTTCCCTTACCTATTAGGCCTTGTACTACAAACAATTAGTGAAATTAGATCTTATCCGAGAGATTTAATTAGTGAACTTATTTTGATACATAAAAGTGTTCCTTGTTTAAAACTGGTTGTCTAGTGATCTCTCCCCAGCAGCTACCAGAAGGCCCACGAGCATGTGCTTGCGTGTTATAGGTGTTGCCATTCCTACTGAATAAAGAGTCCGAAGCATTTAAACAAACTGTATTTTTTAATGGCGAAAAAACTGACCAAAGAACAACAACTATATAAAAACAGCTAGCTTAGTATAATTAATAATAATAAACCTAAAACTATCAGAAAGAAAAAAACATGTTATTAAACTGGTGATGAACGTTACTTTACTTTAACAATAGGTCCATCAGCAAGTCCTCTCGTGTACATGCTGATGTGGACTTGCTCGGAAACATCCGATCTGTTATATATTTGGACTTGCCCACGAGCATGTCCGCACGTTTAATAGGTCTGCCAGTAAGTTCACGTCAATTAGCGTACTGCGCATGTTCGCCGTATTTTCCCTGCCAGCGCCACCACGCTGTTTTTTGTGTTTTTATTAATGTTTGTAACCTGTTTTCTTGCTGTATTTAACTAATTGTATTGTTTTCCATGCCATTTTTAATGTTTTAGTTCTTAATTTTATTTTATTGTCTTTTCTTCATTCCCTATTAGGCCTAAAAATTACAATGAACGCTATTAGATCATTTTCCAGATATGTAAAAGTGAACTAACTTTGTTACACAGGAGTGTATATTGTTTATGAAGGTAAGAAACTAAGGAATAGTTAGACATGAACTAAAAGGCAACTAGCTTATGAGATAGAACTGTAACTGTCTCGCTTTATCCTCTTATTATTTATCAGAAACCCCACGAGCATGTCCTTGCACATAGTAGCTCCATCAACTTGCCCACGAGTATGTCCTTACGTGTAATAGATCCATCAGCAAGTCCACAAGCTTGCCCACCAGCATGCTCACGAGCATATCCTTGCACATAGTAGCTCCATCAACTTACCCACGAGTATATCCTTACGTGTAATAGATCCATCAGCAAGTCCACAAGCTTGCCCACCAGCATGCTCACGAGCATGTCCTTGCACATAGTAGCTCCATCAACTTGCCCACGAGTATATACTTACGTGTAATAGATCCATCAGCAAGTCCACAAGCTTGCCCACCAGCATGCTCACGAGCATGTCCTTGCACATAGTAGCTCCATCAACTTGCCCACGAGTATGTCCTTACGTGTAATAGATCCATCAGCAAGTCCACAAGCTTGTCCACCAGCATGCTCACGAACATGTTCTTGCATGTCATAACCCCTTAATATTTTTAAATTGCAGTTTGAAAGTTATTTGTTGACTTTGAATGAATCGTGATTCGTAAAATGTTTGGAGATTTCCAAAACTTCGCGTGTTTAAATAAACAAAAATAACATTTTGATAAGAATACCTTTCGAGAAGTTGCGTTTGCTTCTTAAAACGTTAAATTAAAGCGTTGAGAGTTTCACCAATAAATGTTTATATATTTCCTAAGACCACTAGTTTTATTTGATATTAGAAGGTATTTAGTAATAACAGATATTCACGGAGGAGATTAATAACAACTATTTCATAAGTATGAAGTAATAATGCACAAACACTGGGATTCAATCAGAGGCAGGGCACAATTTCCGGGCTGTCTCCAATAATACAGTCCATTTCCGGCATACTGCATCCCCCTGATGATAAATGCGATTGTGTGAAGCTTATTGTAAACAAATTGCATGCATTAACGTGGAGTAGCATATCGCTATGTAATCAGTGACTTATAATAATTTAGTAACTAAAAATTAACACAACATGCAACAGTAAAACCAAATATTATTAAATATCTATTATTCAAGAGGAGTGACCAGAGTACTAAATGGTAGAATGCATGAATGTTTATTTAAGTATTTTGGTAAATAGAGAATAGGGGAGTCCTGCTCAGTTTTCATGATTTTGTTAACTAGTTAATATTAACCACACGAACGCGATTCCATAAAAATGTTCTGTGGAAATATCCATGTTTACTAACATTTTAAAAACGAAAAACAATTTTAAACCAAAAACAATGAATTTAGCATTATTACTATGTAGTCTCTCCCCTTAACACGAATATGACATCAATGCCCTTCTACGAAAATTTAGATATTTAGCAAAACAATGTTTGGTTAGGTTGCTTAGTTAGGTTAGGTTACATTATATCAATACGAATTCACGGTAAGCCTAACCTAACTTACCCAACTTGATCTAACCTATCCCAATTTTTTTGCTGAATATCTCAGTTACTATCCTTCGCATGAATAATTCTATCTCATATCCGTATTCAGGAGGAAAAATAAATAAATTAATGTAATATACATAGTTTTTCGGGTACATTTTTTTTGTTTTTTAAATTGCCATAAATTTCTACGGATTCTTGTTAGTTGGATATATTTAATAGATTTTTAAAAAATCATGAAAAATAAATGGGACACATTTATTTAATTTTTATAAATAATTTATATTGCACAAATTAACTGTGAGTTATATTTTCAGCACTTAAAGAATTAAATTACTGACACTAAAATTTTTGTTTGTTTTATCGAGAAATATAATAACCGTTTAAAAACTAATTGTTTAGTTCTGTCAGTCATACCCAACAATCCATTGAATTTTTATTCTATTTGCGACAGTTTCTTTAAATATGTCTTCAGTTGTAAACTATATAATTACTCGTGTAAGTATATCCCACTAAGTTATAAGGCCCAATCAAGGATTTCAAGAAAAATACACAAAAGAAAGCGAATAGATTGAAATTCTGAGTTTTATATTTAGTTGAGGAAGTTTAAAATTAGAAAACCTCACTCATACAGTATACAACTTCATACTTTATAAAATTGATTTCATATTTGTTTTAATTTTGAATATATAATATTGATAAATTAATAACTTTATTGTGTAGTTTTGAACCTTCAACCTTTTATGTTAAATAACTGCTTATTTTTAACTGATAAATGGTTCCATACAATGGAAATAATACATATACAGTATAATAGTGCGTTTTTAATCTAAGTCAATTCCTATTTAAATGGTTATAACTAGAAATAACACACAACCAACTTAAAATGTTGTTTTTATATACAGATATTGTCATTTTAAATCCTTCCGAAAGAGCTCAAAAGATAAGGCTTTTTTCGATACTACTTTTATTTTTTAGTTCATGAATTTTACAAAAACAAAATTATCCTAGTTTTATATAGGTACATAATTATTATCCATAAAATTCATTCTTTTTAATAAAACATGAAGAAACTCCATTATTTGATTTTTATTACATTTTGTATAGTAAAGTATAAACTTATCAAATAATATTTCAAATATTATTTCAAGGCATTTCGATATTTTATCATAAAAATCTATTAGAAACAAGAATAACATTTATTACTGTTGTTTTTAAAGAGGCCATGATTATATTTAAAACTTATTTGATTGCATGTTTCCTTTATTAAACAAATAAAAATGAATTGTCAATTTCACAAGTGGTACAAAATGATTAAAAACGCATATTGATGTATGGTTTGATACTTAACAACATTTCAAGCATCAAGTACATAGAAAACATGCTTGATTCCAAATTTCACTAATCCAACTTAAGTTAGATATAAGTGACATTTTAAATATATTTAAATATTTCATGTTTCTAGTTATATTAAAACTAGTATATCATAACAGTATAGCAGTATGGTAAGTCTATTTGTGATTAACTACAAGTATTTATAATTAAAAATACTAAGTTTCAAACGAATCAAACTTATATTCCAGTGAATGTATGTAAGTGACAGGAGATTATGTAAGACAAGTAATTAGTAAATATTAAGCAGTCACATTTTACTGATTAAATACTTAACAACTAAATATTTGTAGTTGAGAAGTTGTTGAAAAGGCATTGACTTCAGATAGAGAGTATTTCACCTCTTAGTTCTTTTCCTATCGTATTAGTGGTGTGAAAAAAAATAATGTTTGATAAATATTTACTAGAAATTTGCAAATTGTAGACGGAGTAGCATCTATATACATACAACATATGTTAACATCCAAAACATATTGGCCTAGCACAGAGCTAAGAATAATATAAAATAGACACACAGAAATCTAAATGAAGCCGGGTACTCTTACCGATATGGCGGCCCTCCCCTGTCTGCTCAATTCTAGACGGAAGCTGTGCGTCAGCTGAATTTTAAAACTTGTAATGCATTATTGTTACTAGTCCTTAGTCTTCCTACCTTCCAATATCAACTGAGTACCGCAGCTGGTTGCAATAACATAAGTAAAAACAAGCATATTGGAATAACTGTTTACAGAAAAACTTTATGAAAACAATTAATTTGATTATTATTATTTCTTTATAACAATCTTCATTGGCCTATTTCTAGTTTGTTTTACTTAGTTTACTGTGGTGATTAACATGAATTATTTCAATGTTATCAATTTTTTTATTTCAACAGCAGGTTACATTTTTAGGTAACATCAGCTGTGCCTACCACCAAGATGGCGAATATCGGCTTCAACTACTACTACAGGATATAACGCATTATGGCTACTCTACTTTTTTCTTTGCTCTGTGAGGTCTGCTTGCTAAACCCAAAAAATGTGTCTTGTAATTTACTAACTTACTAAATGACTGTTTTCATTGAGCCCCATGTTACTAATATCACAAAAATAGAACTTGAAAAAGCCTACAGTAAAAACTGTAAACTTTATATCTAAAAGTAATAACATGTTATTTAATTCAAGATCATATGCATAATTCTTTGGATTTTAATTTGTCATTATAGTATTTGATTTAAGACTAACTTAAGAAGCTAAATTTCTTAGTTCGGTACTAATCAAAGTTAACATAAATCTTTAAACGGAATCGGTTGACAACCACCAGCTGTTCTTTTATCATTGGGCTATCAAATAATAACAATAATAATAAGAAACAGTTGGCCGTAGTTAGTTAAAAAGACTGCATCACAAATAAATAGTTCAGTTGATATTTACTCCTATCTTCATGGCTGCCAAATTCATTTAATTTTAAAATTTCATATAGCTCCCTCAAATATAGGTTGTATTTGATAAAAAATGTTTGTTATTCAATGTTGGGAAGCGTTTTAAAGCAAAAATGGAGATTTATCCTTATCTATATTTTAAAAATCTTCTAAACAAACACACCTAAACAGCATTCGTAATGGCTAGTGTAACCTACTAACTAATTAAAAATACGCCTAAGTATTTTCAATAAGAAAACTGTATTCCACCGATCATAGTATTTAAATTAAATTACATGTTTATATTTAAATATGTTGAAACTATTGTAATATACACAATATGATAATCATAAGCGTACACATTTCCTCAGAGTACTTTATAAAAATGTTTTAACAAAGTTCAAGTATCACTTTTAATTTTTTAAACATTATTAACTTACCGTTTAAGCAGCACTTTTTTAATATTCTACAACCTAATATAGCTCTTGTAAAAGTAAAAGTATCTTTGTGAGATCATAAATGCATTGTCTAACTATTGTTCATGTATATTGTTGGTCATATACAGTTCTAAAGACATAACATGAAAGATAATCATCATGCTACCTTCAGATTATTATTATTTTACAACGAAATGAATTGGTAACAGTACACTCCCTAAATACCTGTTTCCGCACGTTGAACCTACTCACTTAAATATATCGTGAAATCAAGTTTGAACTTCTAAAATACAAACCAAGACCATCACAAAATGTCACACATAGTAAAATTATCATCCTGCACATTTTAACCACTAACAAACTTTGAAAATTCTTCGTAGGAAAAGTTTAAAGTCGTTCTACAAATTTATAATGTTTAAAGGAACTGAATTTGACAGAATTAAAATTGTTTGTACTTTTAAATTAGTTTCACTCCATTAAACCTAAAACCATGGTTGAATTTTCTTTATCAATGACAAATAAATGGCAAGTGATGATTTTTATTTAGTTTAACAATTAATTTAAACTACATACAAATATAAAATGTCTATCAAACTCTTTACTTCTTTTAAACTAAATATTCTTAATAATTCCACAGTTTTTTACATTTGATTTATGCATTTTTGCCAGTTACAACATCTTCAGATCATAATAACCAAATCGTACAAATATATAAAACATATGTTAAAAACATTGAATTTGTAAATATTAAATAACAGTGATGGATAAGTTGTTAAAATCTAAAAACAAGGTTTTGATTTATTTAAGTTATTTCTTTTTCATTTCTAGTTACAGTTGAAAATATATTATTAAAATAACAGATGGCTGAGAAATACAGCCATCTTTTTTAATGCCATGAACGCACTTTCAATTTTATTTATCTTTTCCATGATTTTTCTTTATGTGTAACAGACAACTCTTCAAATTTTATATCATGGATGTTATTACTATTTTTTGATTGTTCAGTAATTTCGGTTTTAAATTTATATGTGTTTATTTATTCTTTTTTAACAGGTATTGATGTTTGGCCTAAATATGATTTATTGCATTCACAATTAATTAATTTTGTATATAAAATTGTTTGTGGCTGATTGTAATTTTTTTGTTTTAATTTAGATAATGTACTACGCAGGCTTCCTGATGATGTAAAACTTATTTGAATATTAAATTTAGAATTAATTTTTTGAATTTTTCCTGAAAAGGTTTCTTTTCATACAACCCTATCGTATTAATATGGTTGAGGTATCAGTTTGGAAGTCTGTACAGTAAAGTACAAATACCGGCTATATTTGTTTTAAAGGCCATCATTTCAGTGTTACTTGTAATAAAGCAAATAACAACAAATATAATTCAGTTAATATCATGTTTATGACAGACATTACCCCGTTATACGTCTACGTCTCTTGGTTCTTCCTCACATAAAAATACATTTAATATGAGGGCTATAAAGTTCATACTTGTAATAACTTATTTATGGCAAACGCAGTCTAGATAATGTTGCTTTTATGGGAAACATTATAACTGTATGTGTTGATCACTTGATATTGTAGTGTTAAACATATAGTCTACATAACGTGAACTACTTAGTTAGGTTTAGTTTTAATGAGATAAGCGTGCGGAAGAAAGTTTTCTGGATCATTGTCACACAACCTTGACATATTTGTAAGTCGATCATGTTGTGGAATTTTTATTTCCATGCCTATTTACAGATTTATGATCTTATAATTAGCATGGTGGCTCAGTAACTTAGGCTTCGAACTGAGAGTCTAATTTACCCTTCACACATTAAGGTTCACGCACAGGCCTGAAAGTGAGTGACAGTGTATCAGGTTTGTCCTTTATCAGGTTCATCCTTTATATGGATTCAAATAGCCTCCAACTGCAGCGTTCTAAGTGCCTTACATTAGGTAAAAACCACGGTGTAACATTAGACAAGACCCTTGCTAAGCATTTATAACACCTTTCAATTAGGATATTATGCTTCAGTTTACTTACCTGGGCTGTCACCTGATTGTGTCTATTGTTGTGTTATTAATTGTTTTCTTACAAGTGAGAGAAGTCAGACCACCCGGACACTGCCTATAGAGGTTGTCAGTTGCGGATTTGATAAAAGCTATTCTTCTTCTGTTTTGGAGAATGTTTCGCTCTATGAGGTTCACATCTTGCATATATCTAGAGGCTTTGTCTACTGAGTTGATTATGTGGTATGAATCCTACCAGAGCCATCATTTAAAGTAATATTTTTGAATATTTTATATGTTGTATTTGGCTATTGGTCCCACGAGAAGATAATATGATATTCGGTCCTCGAGGCAAGAGTTTTGCAAGGTCTGATGAGGATGGTCGGCCTACCTCCACAGACTTGGTTAAATGCACCATTCCCTTCATTGGCCTGTACCACTTATTTTTTGGTATGGAACGTTTATTCCCTACAGTTGTTTGAGAAGTTGTAAAGATATAATATTATAACCTTCTTTGAAAGGAATATTCTTTGGTCTAGGAAGGAGTAACTGGAGAGATATAAAAGAGGATGTTACAAATATTACCTTGTAAATAACTATGGAGTTCGGGTTGAATAGGTAGAACAGTAAGATTAAATAGTAATATTACTTCCATTAAAACAGATAATAAGAGACATGAATTACTTCTGGTTGGTTTTAGGAAGGAAATTACTTTGATAATTATAAGCCACACAACAACAAAGTTCTAAACACATTTTATGTCAGCCATAAAATTACTTGTTATGAGTTAGTAAGATCGTATGTACAAAGTGATAACAAATATAATTTAGTTAGACATTTATGAAGAACAATATATACTAATATTAACATTTATAAACCATTTTTTGTTTGTAATAAAACTATTAGAGAATATGATTCAGCTAATACCATGTTCATGGATAATGATAAATTTACGAACAATCAAAATGTTAGCATTGATAATATCGTTCAAAGTACAATTAATAAGAATAATAGTGCTTGTCACTTGTAATAAAACAAGTAATAGGTCAAAGTCAAATAATTCTTTATTTCAATTGATAGTATATACAAAACTGCATGAAATGGGTCATAAATATGTACAATTTATAATGCTAAATAAAATCTTATATGTCTAGGTGATGAAAGAACAAATATCTACTTTGCAAGAAATTCCTCCACGCTATAAAAACATTTCTCTAGGAGGAGCAGCTTTGCTTTTCTCAAGAATAAAGAAACACTTGTTAAATCTGAAATAGAGTTGGGAAGAGCATTAAACATTTTTATTGCTGCGATTAAATGATTTTCAAAAAAATATGTCCTGTGTTCTTTAGTTTAGTTAATGTTGTGATTTGCAAGAAATAATTACA